>WPIO01000033.1:1120000-1400000 GCA_009760855.2 Cristatella mucedo | reverse complement strand
TGCCGCTCAATACAAGAAACAGATAGGAGGCAGTGACACGAAAAAAAGGACACTGTTATGACCGTGCGACCCTCACTAGTTCAGGTTGCGGCACAGCGCGTACAATGTGCAAAGATCTGAAGCTCGCGAAACGACAGCAATAACGAGACAGCACTGAATATTCTGCACGCTATGACTAGGACTAATATAATAATAGTCATAATACATCTGTATTGCACCCTCAGATAACTTATTCTCTTTTTAGGCACTTTACGTATTCTGTAAAGGAAGCCTGATCGAATGGTTAGTGGTATGTTCAATGTCAACTAGTATGACACGGTCACAGGTGGCGTGCACATGGTCTGCATGCGAATATGGTTAGAGGCAGCACACACTGTCGGCATAAGCACGCAAAATATGAATCGCGTGGACCCTCTATATGCTGCGACATTTAGATCCAGCAGATGACTTCCAACAGACCGGTTGACATGCTAACAGCAGCTCACGCTCAGCTCCAGAACTCACCGACCAGCAGACCACTACTTCCAGAAAGTGGCTGCAGGTAGAACCCTGCCTTATATAATGACGAGGTCATTAGTCATACAATAATCTCGTTCGTACATAATCATAAATCTCGCCGCTCATAAGCCTCGGCATATCGCAGCCATCTCGGGGGCGGCTCTCTTTTATAATTCAGCGGTCGAGCTCGTAGTTCGTAATCGAGGTTCGGCTGTTAAGGCTCAAAGCTCGTAGTCGCGGGGCATTGCAGCACGCACGACTCGCGATCGCGTCTAACGCGCAAATATCCTCGCGAAGAATAAATTATAGCCCACGAGCATCCAACTACCGTATCCAAAGACCGTGAGCGGTGACGGGAAACCGCGGCGGAGGCTGCGGCGAGCGCAGCGCGCACTACAGCGAGGACGCCTCGCCCGACGAAAACCGCCGTCGCCGATCTCTCCTCCGAGAACCGAGAGTGCTCAGCTCAGCTCATACGGCCATGTCAGAGCTGCTATGGGCGCTCGGTGCTCACAGAAGACTCGTCAACTTGGTCGCCAGCGTACGTTTATATTTACGTTAAAACACGTTTTTAGTTATCTTATCCATTTAGAGTTTCTATCTAATACCTAAATGCTAAACCCTAAACCCTACGATCTAAGCTCTAAACCCAAAAACTCAAACCCAAACAAAAATACGAGATCTAACCAGTAAACCCTGAGCCGTAAACCCCAAAACATACAACCATTAAATGATTAACCAAAAATCCTAAACCCTAAGCTAAAAGATAACTAAAATTGTGTTTATTTAATGTAAACATAAGCCTACGCTGGCGACCTTGTTGAACAGCCTGTTGCGAGCTCTGCCAATAGCTGATCTGACATTGCTGTATGAACAAACAAGCCGTATTAGCTGGTTATGGCCCTTCTGCCGCTCTACAAAGGAGGCTGTCAAATCAGCTAATATTTATTTATTTTATTATTTTATCCAAAAATACATACATTTCGTTTGTATAGCGCCAAATGAGGAAATTAATCTCCTTCCAGGCGCTTTATATATGCCGCAGAGCTCGAACCCACGATCTCGGTCATTAAAGGCGAGCACCTTACCCCTGGGTCAAATAGAGGCGGCGAATAAAGCGGCGGCGGCGGCGGCGGCGAGACTGCGACCTACCTCCGCCACCGCCCCGCAGCGGCAGTGACGATTAGGAGCGCGTACCGGCGGCGCAGCTAGCCACGAAGCTCGAGCGACAACTCCAGCGGCGAAGCCAAGCGCGACCGAGTGCGCCGCGAGAGCGAGCGACTGCGCCAGAGGCGTACCGACCGCAATTTTCAAAGGGAGCGGTCGGCTGCCGCGGACGGAAGGCGAAGCTCGCCTCGCTGCCTCTTCGGTTAGAATGGCGCCGACAGCTCGGATAGCGCCGAGCGGCCGTTTCTATTCAGGCGCCATCCGAAGCAGCCACGACCGCGCTCCAATTACGTCGCAGCTTCGCCTTGCGAGCACCTCCCGCCTGCGCCGCCGACGCGCGGCGCTGCAAGTTCAGCAGTGTCGAACCGACTGCCGCCAGGTTCGCACAGCCAAATCAAAGCACCGGCGTAGTGCAAGACAGACAGCGGATAATTCGTCGTCGTTCCAGCATCAGGAATTGAACCCACGCCCTCCGATATGCAATTGCCAATTTCAATCGACATCGTAAGCGCAAAAACAAAAACCAAGTATTTCCAACGCGAGCCGCGTCGCATTGCTCGGCTGATGACTAATGCGGCTCCGTACTTCTCCGCGATCTCATGCGAAGCGACGAATTAGGCGTAGCTGCGGGATAGCGACGGCGGCCGCCGCCGCCGAGCCGCCACTTCTAGTGCCGGGTCCTGATCGTAGCAGGGGGCGACTTCAAACGCCGTCGCGAGCTGGTCTATTCGCAACCTTTCGAATCGCCAAGCTGGATAGTCTGGGCGCTCGCATTAATTGATGGCGGCATTATCGGGCGTTCCGTATCGAGCTGCGAGCTCAGTTTTCTTAATTGTCTCGACGTGAGCCCACGAAATCGATAACAAAGTAACCCAGAGTGTCCCGCTATTTTGTGCCAACCTTGCTTGGCTCCGCTCAAAGGAAGATTCCTGATACTGAGCCTTAATCTACCCCATGGCTCCAGCACTACAATAGCCTTCTTTTGCCAGTGCATTTCATAGTTTTCACAGAAACCCAGCAAAAGTCGTGTTGTCTTGTGATGCCTTGAATGTCGGCGGCTCCAAAGTGGGGGGGGGGAACGATGGCATTACGACCGAGGTCGCGGGCTCGAGCCGTGCGGCATATGTGAATGACTGAATAGAGATTACATTCTCTTAGGGTGCTATACAAATCAATTATATAATTCTTATTTTTAGCGGGTTCACCTGACTTGTATATCTATTTCAGCAACTAAGCAGGAGCTGCACACGCGTTTGTCACTACTCCATTACTTACCATTTACTCCCCACTAAGCAGGTAGTTCCGGAAAGAAACCCGCACCTAAAACTTCGTATCTTATTGTACGTCCAATGTCGTTCTGCTCACGATCTATCTCAAAAAGCATCAACCAGCCGCTCAAAGGAGCGCTCGCTTGGTTCTTCGGTCGGTATGCTCGCTGAGGGACTATGCTTCGTGCTTGAAAAATTGACAAGTGATGACGCGAGAAAGAGAGAGAGAGAGAGAGAGAGAGAGAGAGAGAGAGAGAGAGAGAGAGAGAGAGAGAGAGAGAGAGAGAGAGAGAGAGAGAGAGAGAGGGAATGTTCAGCTCTCCAAAATGTCTCCAGAGACTAGAAGAGATTCGTAGGTCTTTGCATATGGTAAGTCCTGATTCGAGTTGCTACTGTTCAAGTTGTTGCAGGGCTACAGAGAAGGTAAACAGGTGAGACCGCTGCCTGGATCGACCGATATTTCTTCGTCAAGTGACACAGTTTTTACGACATTTAACCTGCAAAATGGACTTTCTAGACCATTCGTTGTTAGCTCTCGTACCGTTGAGCACACTTTTGCGATTTCCCGTTGCTGAAACCCGCGCGAACTTATTAAGCAGGAGCAGGGGGATCCAGCGCTACTTGCCATCCAGCGATACCATCCAGCGCTCTGCCCATCGAAGAAGAGTACCTCCAACTAGACTCCACGGCCTCCTATTGGCTCCGGAAGTGGAGGTAGAGGAAGCTTAGAACTTCCGGTGAACTCTAGGGTGGCGATAGCCGCAGTCCGCCGGCGCCACAGGAGGTGAGTAACTCTCCTGATAGGCTGGCGGGGGGATAGAACGACATGTCGGTACTCGTTCTTGATGTAGGGTACTTCATTACATTCCTCCATTCGCTCCAAAAAGATGGCTCATTAAATAATAGGATAAATATGGTATCATGCTTGATGAACAACAAGAATAACATGGTTAGGGGTGATATGCACAGGGTCAGCATGCAAGTTTGGTTAGTGGCAGCATACAAATGTCAGCACGCAGAAGCATATAAATGACGAATCACAGGGACCCACTAAATGCTGTCATAAATAGGTGCGTTTTTAATTTCTCTTTAAATGTGATAAAGTCATGGAATGTCGTGACGCAAGTCGGGAGTGAGTTCCAGGTTTTGGGAGCATATGAACTAAAGGCACGGCCTCCAAAGGATTTGAGGTTTGTACGAGGTATAGCTAAACAGTTAGATTCCGGAAAGCGGGTGATACGATGCTTAGCCTGGTGGGGCAGTAGATCTGAAAGGTAGACTGGATTTATTAATAAAAAGAAAATGACTGTGGCGGTCGCTATAGAAGTAGGACATTTTTTTATGGCGCAAGCGTGCGAGATTTTTGTAATTTTGATATTGCTACGCATGCGTCGGCAACAAAATAAGAAGAACGACGTTTACCGCATGGAGCAAGGAAACCAGGCGTAAACGTCGAAGCGGTACATGTAGTTAATAATTATTTCTGGCTCGAAGGTTATATGAACGCTTAGCAAGTGTGAGTTACTTGCTTCAAATCACATGCATCTCTACTTTTTAATATAACATAGTACGGAATAAGCACTCAAAAGGTGAGATATATTTCATAAGCCCGCCTGAGAGCAATCGAAAGCTCAACAGATTATCAATTTCAGCAGCATAAAGTAGAGCTTTAAAGGGTTAGTAGCGTCAATATGCCGTCCGTATTACGAACCCATTTTGAGAATTTTTCTGCTTTTTGCCACAATTTGAAGCAGTCTCTGTTTGGGAGCCGCAGCAGACATCCTTATAAAAAATTCAGAAAGGTATGTGCGACCGTTTTACCTGCTACAGCAATCAATTATGCTCATGCTCGTAGTATGGCTTCCCTTAAGGATGCCTTTAATTTCCATAGTTTTATGCTAGGTACCCTGTTGGGTCCGCTGTACCACGACAGCGTCCTACTCCGGCGGAAATCTTCAGAAGGAGACCAGCAGATCCAATAATAAGCTCACACATCCTCCCTGACTAGGGCGGTCATCATGGCCGCTAGATCCAGCGTGGCTTCCTTCGATTGGTAATGCGATTAATAATACACTGCCTGCCAAGTATGTGCGACTGCTCACACCTTTACATATACGTAAAACGCCCCGTTTCATGAATTGTCATACCAAGAGTGTCACTTTTCATACAGCGCACACTGACACCAATGTGTACAAATTTGTCTACCCTTTGTATAGCTCTTAATGCACAGGCATTTCGAGGGTGCGCGTTTCCTTAAGCATCTATACCAGCGGTTCTCAACCTTCCTAACGCCGCAACCATTTAATACAGTTCCTCATGTTGTGGCGACCCCAACCATAAAATTATTTTTGAGAAATGTGGAAATGCGTGTTTTCTGATGGTTTTAGGCGACCCCTGTGACAGGGTCGTTCGACCATCAAAGGGGTCGCGACCCACAGGCTGAGAACAGCCGATCTAAACCCTGACTGAGTACGCGTCAGCACATCCATTTTTAAAGTACTGCAGGTTTCGCTTTGCTTTCTGTTTGTCGGTAATTCCCAGTCAGAAGCGTCCCATTTCACTATGCAAACTTATGCGTACTGAATGCGCTTCCAGTTGCTACTAGCGTTCCCACTTTCGAGCATACGTTCACGAGGTTCGTTAAACCTGTAGGTATTCTTATGTCTGCACACCTACCAATACCATGTGAGGAGCTTTAATGGAAGCCGCTTCATTGATTTTTTCAAATGCCTACAAATGTAAAGCGCCTAGAAAGAGATTAAGTTCTCCGAGGGTGCTTTATCAAGTGCATTTTTATTATTGTTATTATTAAATCTAAACTACAAAGGTTGAAGCCGTTGAGGACGGTGCGCACTGATGTAAAAGTACGCCAGATGCAGAGGTTACGAACGTGCAGTGCACTACGCGAAGGCCATAGCCGTGTTTGGTGAGATGCTATCAGCCTAGTTGCTTTCGAGCGGCGCCTGTTACTCCGTCCCGCATGTAATGCATACATTAATAGTGTGAACAGTCATGCTTTCTATTAAAAGCCAGACAGTAAATGCAACAGTTCAATACGAGCTTTTTCATGCGAACTAACTGATGGCTATTAGCTTCCTGAAGCTTAGCAAAGGTAAGAACAAACGAATATTATTAGTACTATTTTTTTTAATTATTGTTAAATTTATTATTATAGAACATTATTATTATTATTGACCAAATGACGTAGTATCATTGATTTTTTAGCCAGCAATGTGGCCCTTAAAATAATTGATTCTTGAGCCAGCCAGCAATGTAGCCCTCTGCTAAATTGTATTACACAGTGGGCAACTTGGTCGCTGGACTTGCGCCTTCCGCTATTGCTCGAGCGGGAAGTTGGCTGGAAAGCAAAATCCAGCCACTGTGGCAGCTAGCCATCTTAGAAGTCTCTTACGCTGTGATACGCCAGCTTCAGGGCAGCTCTTTCCTTTGTTTATTACTCGGCGTGCAATCGCGTAAGTAATTATCCAGCCAGGCGAACTAGCAGTATCGCAAAACCATTGTCTTTACGTTTTGAACTGCACAGTCCTTAAGACACCCAGTGCAACTGAGCATTGTTAAGTTATTTGCGAAGTTAAGTCACTAGGACGGGCTTCACAGATATCAGCCGGGGCCTGCTTAGGTGCACTTGGCAGTGGGGCATAACCCGGATATTATCTGAACCGCTGAAGCAGCGAGCGATAGGACCTGCGTGAATGCCGCGCATCGCGGATCCGCAGCAAGCCCGGGGGAGCTCGCGATTTTGAACAATGAGGCGTAGCGGCGCGAATGAAAGGTTCATTAAACGCAAGGAGACCGTCGATATCTAGCTTCGGTAACTCTAATCAGAATGGGCGTAAGAAATCGATGAAATGCGAACGGATAATTGGCGGATGGCGAAAGTGAAAACTCCGTACGAGGTTTTTTAATAGAGGGTGTGCTGAGGCCAACACAGTATACAGAAACACCTATCGCTTTCGGTACTAAAAGAGGAACAAATTGTTACGCGTGGACGGAGTAATGCCCGTGCCCGGTTAGCCCCCCTGGCGCTAGGGTTTGTCCTCTGAATTTTCCCGACTCGGCACTGACGTTAGTTGCCTAATAGTTGGTCTTAAGTCGTATCGCGCAGGCTTCAATATGACAGAAGATCTTTTTAGTTTCAATCACGCATTGCAATATGGGCACTTGACTGGTGTACAGCTGTGCTGCTGCCTTAATTTTGTTTTCGAGCTATTTGACATAGCAGAAACGACAGCGAACGGTGCTGCAAGCTTAACTACTTCTCATTCCCTGCAGGTCACTCCGATGCAGCACAGAGCTAACTGCTTCATATTAAAAGGCGAGCCGTTTCGAGCCGATTCATGCTGCACCCCGATAACGAGTTTTTGGGGACCCAGGCCGCCAGCCGAATTTGACCCTGGTACCTACTGGGTCATAAAGCATTGAGAAATTATGTAAAATGACTGAGTGTTGGCCGTGGTGACATGGAGTTCAACTTCAGTTTTTGAATGTCTGGTTAGTGAATATGCTTGGCCACCCATCGTACGTACGTCTCTGCATTTGACTGTATACGCTTGAGGGAGGTATATTAGTTGTTCCATTCCTCCGCTTAAAGACCGTTGGCGACAGAAGCTTTAGCTCTGCAGGTCCTAGACTGTGGAACTAGCTTCCACAATTCTTATGCAACGACAACTACTCTCCTACTGCCGGCTATGGTACATCCTTTTCAGCGGTCCTGAGCTGCTACTTCCATGCTACTCACTACCTCAACTGCTCTCCTGACTCTGCTATACTTCCCACTTTCTCTTTGTTGCGTGAGACGAAGTCTGTTGGCTCCCGAATGAGCACCGAAACCCGCTTAGGCTGTGAGTGCGCTATACAAAACTCTCCTGCGTAACACCCACATGGTCTTTATGACTTTGTGGAGTTACAGACGGAGATACATTACATTACATTACATATTGGGGCACTTCCGCTATTTGCAGGGTGCCTTTGCATTTTGACTAGACAGTTTCACATAGCAACATCAGACAGGCCGCATTGGCAAGGTCTGGAAAATGATTAAAACGAAGGATGTGCCGAGATGGCTGCATCGAGTATTTGCGGTTTTTTAATCCAAACGCAATTACTGTTGAAGATTGCAAATACATTTGACTGCGACACCGTCCCCGACTCTCGGCAGGAGGTAGGGGGGCTCAAACTTTACGACCCAGGACAGGTGTTTGAGTCTTGCATCGTGCAATTTTTGTATTTGCACTGCGAGAGGGATAATAACCACCGAGGCTCTTCAAGCACTAAATAAACAAGGTTGTTGACCGGAGCAGCCTCTTTTTACTGCAAGCCCAGCTACTGAAAGCCTAACTACGCAGCTGCGATAACACTAAGCTAATGTGGTCACTTCGACGCTCGCGATAGGTAAGTCTAGCTTCAGGGTTTTGCATCAAATGTAAGCGCTTAATTGCACAGGCTGGAAGACCTGCATGGAGTGAGTGACAGAAGTTGAGTCATGTTTCACCAATACATGGACCAACTTGGATGCAGTCTCCCTGTCTAAGCAGGCCCAAATTTATTTTCGCAACGTTATGTTGGTGAAAATAGGCAGACTTGCCTGGATGTGATTGTCTAGTGAATGGTCACTTTGGAACAGGACACCTAGATTTCGTACAGATTCCATAAGAGATATGCTGGCAGAGCAGATTTTGAGTGTTAATTTTCTCTATTTCCGAGTCACAGTTGGTTTGCTCGTAGCTATTACGTTAGTTTGATCGTCGTCAATTTGCAAAAATTTGCTGCCATCCACGTGCAGCAATAGTCCAGTAAGGGAGGTGAAAGAGTTTGACTTGCTTGAAAGCTGGGAGGAATCAAAGCATAGATACAGCAGTGTATCGTCGGCATAGAAGTGAATCTTACATTGTGCTTGGCGATTGCATAGGCAAGAGGGAGAGTATAAATTATGAAAGAAGCGAACTAAGCACAGAGCGCTAGGGTACCCCGTACTTTAGTGGTTCCTCGAATGATTGCTGCCCGTCGACAGCAATGCTCTGATCTTTCCCACCGAGATAGAACCTAAGCCACTGCAGTGCAGTGCTAGTGATGCTGAGTCGAGATGAGAGACGCTTGAGAAGGACTTGGTAGTACGGATTTGGCGTCATGTTGGCCAGATATAGATGGTAAACACGCTTTTATTTTCCTCAGCAAAATTTTGGTTTCTTCTACAGCAATGGAAAGCAAGAGTTTTTTAATGTCCAGTTGGCATTCCAAGCGCGAGCGTCTATTGTTTAAGGTTGAGCAATTTAACAGACGTTTGAAAGACGCTTGTTATGCGCTAACTGATCTCTCGCACACAAGAGGGCAAGTGTATCAGGGGAAGGCCGAGCGGAGCAGGTGCGTATTTCGATGAGACAAAGCGATGCAAAGTCGGTGACAGCCGCCACGAATAAATTTCAGACTTTTTCTGTATACGAATTGAAGGTCTGATCACAAGAAATTGCAATATAGAACGAGAAATGGCGAGACGAATCGGAGTCGAGGAGCGGGCGACAATCGTTGTGGTTAAATTGTACTACCGTGAACTGCATGTAGACCAGTTAGCCGCACATCTCTGAGTACAGGCAAATGACTCGTACCAACAACTCCACAGACATCCACATAATGACCGACGTTCTATTCATCACAAATTAACGATTTACACCCCTGAGGGCATTGCAAGTCACAACAACATGAAGCACCCACACCAGTGAATAATTCATTCCTGACAATTCATTCTATTGGACTGATGTCATACTCATCATTAAGTAAGCATTTATTATCCTTAGCCTCTCACTCGTAACATCAACGCCAAGCACCCACACTACTCATTTATCCCTGACAATTCATTCTATTAGACTGACCACGCGAAGCCATAAAAATGCTAGCTGGTAGCTCGATTATGAAAGCTCACCCTTAGAAACCTGCGAGGTTCCAATTTTTAGCAATGTATGATCCGTGAAAAGACTACTAAAAGAAACATAATCTAATGCCGAATGAAGGGCATTCACTGCCACACAGCACCGACTCGTTTGCTCAACAGGGCAGAGCCTGAGCTCTGGTCGAGGTCACAGTCAGGTATGGAGAACGACTCAAGCTGGAGCGCATGATAATAATAATAATGCACTTGATAAAGCGCCCTCAGAGAACTCAATCTCTTTCTAGGCGCTTTACATTTGCTTCAAAGGGAAACACGATTAAATGGTGAGTAATATCATGCTTGATAAACAACATGAATAACATGGTTACCGGTGGCATGCATAGGATCAGCATGCAAGTGTGGTTAGTGGCAGCATGCACAGTGTCAGCATGCATAAGCACATCAAGGATGAATCACAGGGACCCACTAAAGGCTGTCCTAAATAGGTATGTTTTTAAGTTCTTTTGTGACCTGTCGGCGGTAGCTGGTTGCTGCCCGCACCAGAGCCTAGCCACACAGTGAGCGAGAGGGAGTTCAAAATGGTTGCGAATAGCTGCTGGCGCAGGCACAGGCTCGGATCGTAGCTAGCCGCGGACGATGGCTCAGGCGAAGCCCAGTACAAGTGCAAAATAGTTATTTAGCTGCCACTGAACAGTGTGCCAGGATATGACTAATCTGGGAAGCTGTGCAGATTTCCTCTTGCTGAAGGTCCGATATGTCAAAATTCAAAGTTGGATTGGATGGAAGTACTGAGCGCTTAACTTTTGGTGCATGGGTGGATTGGGCACGAGTACCTTCGCGTCGCAAACTACTTCACTTGGCAACAAGGAAGAAAAAAAAAGATCAGCTGATTTAACAGCCTTCTTTATATATCGGCAGAAGACCCTTTACGGCTATCGCCACCGCTTTCAGTGGCCTATAAAAGATCACCCACGGCAGGATTCAAGCCCACGACCTGGGTCGTGAAGAGCGAGCACTTTACCTTCTGGACTAGGAATTAGACTCGCAGTCTCTTATGGTGCCTCACCGACATACAACAACAAACTTGATCAAAGGTTACAACAAACTCCAGCTTCTCTACTATGACATTAAGTAAATATAAATTTTCCCATAAGTCGACTGGGTTCTCATATTTTATGACTGAGTTCTTAGGTAGGTGTTTCCTTAAGAGAACATTCTAAGGTAAAATATGTCAGTTATCAAAGTGATCGTCAAGCAACTTATGTCGAGAGCCACAGCTTTCGCCTCGACCGCTTAGCTGCTAATCTAAAGTGCTCACTCTTCACGACCAAGGTCGTGAGTTCGAATCTTGCAGTTGGGCGATCCTTCATTGCTAAATGCAAGCGGTGGTTACAGATGATAAGGCTCTTCTACCAATATAAAATGAGGCTTTTAAATCAGCCAAGGTTTTTTGCATGAGCTAAGTTGCAAATACAAAATAAAGCAACAGTCAGAAGAGCTGAAACTTACTGATGTTACTGTAAACTTGATTGTAATAGGAAGCATTAAACTTTGTCCTTTGTTATATTATAGAAGAGAGTTTCGTTGAGTTGGAACTTTTCAGTCTCTCTCCAGTATTTCTTAAATCTTTGGATCACATCTTAGTAGGGTATTTCTTGAATAAACATTTCAAAGTAGTTCCTGTTTTTTCAATCCGTTGTAGTTGTGGCATCAATTCGCGAAGTATTTTTCAAAATTTTTCTGTGGCAACTGTCACAGTGAAGTGTGCCGAGGTTTTGAGCCTCCAGATCCAGCTACTTTCTGTGCATCGTTACTTTTCCAAAATCGAACATGTATGTGATCCTCTGCATTAGGGGATGCAAACTCCACTTAGAAAGTTTCCGTGGTAGAGATCGCAAAATTACTCCAGGCCACATCGGTTGTAGTAGTCGTTACGTTACTTTGGATTAATTTCTTTCTCTCAGCAGACGAATGCACTTAAAATGATTTTCTATGCAATAGCGAGTAAAACGTTAATGAGGTTCATGCCTCTAATAGTCAAAGAATATTGCAGTGGTTTTTTAGGAACCATCCTAAAAATTTAGCAGCTATTTAAACAGATTATTTTGTCAGTCCGTCGGCACTAGCTTAAGAATTTTTTTGCTACGGAAGGTTTCTTACGAAAGTGATGAGGTATCCTTGTGACTTTAAGAGGGCGTGTTTAATTTTCCACTTGCCAGATGTGAATATTTTCTAGTGTTAATGAATACACTGGTTCTCTCGTAAAAGAGACATGAAAAGATTCACGACGAGCAATTGGCATCTCTTATTGCGTTACTGTTGGACCAATTTTTATGACTGCCAAGCGCTCTTTCCAACGCCTATCTGGCAACAGATGCTGCTGCAGCTGCATTTAATTCCGCCTGTGATTCTGTGCTACTCGTAAGCCGTTGGTTATATAACAGTAGCCTTACACTTAAGCTCTCAATATTTTATGAAGCACTATACAAATACCCCAAAGTATAGAATTTAGCTCTAATAATTAAAGCAAGAAAGTTCGTCACTCCCCAAGATGGGGCAGCGTTGTCTTCCGTGACGAAACTACTATGACTCAATGAAGCGAGTCCACAGGCAGTGAGTTGCTCGTGTCTCAAGATTTCAAATCCTTAAAGATCAGCATCTTCTTAGCTCAAATTTTCCCACGCCTTATTAAAAAATGCAGAGGGATATTTTAGCATTGCATGATGGTATGTGCCTTCCTGACATTAGATGTAGTTTGATTGATAGGTGCAATGATCCTTGTAATTACTAATATCCAAACTGTCCTTGCAAACCAACAGACTGTGAACAATAAGAAACAATCCTTTAACGGTTTTTATTTGAAAGCTGCAAATAGGACCCTTAAGAAGATGTGAAATCGCAACCAACGCACTAGTTTGGTTAAAGAGCAATGAGCTTAGATTTAATTTGCTTCAAACTGTCTGGTTGTAGTTCCTCTAATGTTCATGCTCTGGTATGTTCCCACCTACACTGTCAAGCTAACCAAGTATTAGTAACATTTTTAGCAAGACCCCAGCTTGTGCCACATTGAGAAATGACATCAAGACATCCTCTGGATAAGTAAATTCTTTTAGCAAGACGTTGCTTGAAGCATAGCTTTGAGTTAATTTTCGTTTCGAGGCACTCAAAACATTTACAAGTTGGCTTAGCTTGTTAAGCGAATTTATCTAATGAATCTCCTAATTACTCCTATGACACTAGAAACGCCACAACTATACTTTTGTAATTCGAGCAAAGTTCTACTTCGATTGGATCAATCAAATTTTACTTAAATTGCAATCTTGTCTTACCCTTTGTTGCATTTTGGTTGTCCCTATAAATAATTTTCTCTGCACTGAATTTTATGTCAGGGTGACCAAGAACCAGGAGCAGAAAAATAACCGATGTAATTTCCTGTCATGTATTCCACCTGTAACTCCAAAAAGCCAAAGACCAAGTGGACGTTGCGCTGGAGAGTTTTCTATAGCACACTCATAGCCTAAGCGGCTTCCGGTGCGCATGAGGTAGCCAACAGAGTTCATTCAACGCAACAAAGAGAAAGGAAGAAGCATAGCTAAGTAAGGAGAGCAGGTGAGGTAGTGAGTAGCATGGAGGTAACGGCTCAGGTCGGCTGGAAAGGATGTGCCACTGTCGCAGCAGGAGTGTATAAGTCGTGGGTAAGAATTGTGTGGGTTTCAATTGCCTCAAACCTGCAGAGCAGATGCGTCTGTCGCCAACGGTCTTTAAGCGTAGGGAAGGAATAGCTAATTTATTGTCAAAAGAAGACCTGCGGGAGTGCATGAGGCTAAAACTGGCGCTGCAGTTTGACAATGCGAACATTTTTTTCACGAACATGCTAGCATTCAAGCTGACCCTATCAGAGACATCGCAATATGCTATCGCATTAATAGGCACTGGTTTGTCCCAGGAGTACGGTTTGACGAACAAGGTCGTGGACTGGAGCCCAGCGGTAAATGTGAAGCGCCTGGATAGGGATTCAGTTCTCTGAGAGCTCCATACATATGAATTATATTTTTAACGCAGAGAGTAAGTTAGAGCTAATTCATATAGCTTTCGTGCTAATGGCAATAGCCTGAGAGCCATTCCTGCACCAATGACTACCTGTTCATCATCACCATCATAATCTGAATCGTTTTTAGAGTAATCTTACTTTAAATGAAAATAACATACATGTTTACATATTATTAATTTGTGTAGCGCCCTAGGAGAAATTAGTCTCTATTCAGGCGCTTTACATATGCCACAGAACTCGAACCCACATCCTCGGTCATCAAATGCATTCACCTTGACCTCGGTCGTTAGAGGCGAGAACTCAATCGGCCAAATCAGAACGGCTAAAGGGAGAGCGTAACGTCGGTAATCTATAAAGGTATATGCCATATCGCCTTTGAGAGTCAAACCTATGGCCAGTGACATCTGATTTTATTTTACCAGAGTTTAAAAATCCGCATTTTATTGCCAGAGTGCATTTGATTTAGCAGTCACAGTGTAGCATAGTATTGACAATGCCAGCTAAACCTTTTTTCAAATACAGTGGTACCTCGGCTTACGAGTGTCGGGACATACGAGTGCATCGAGATACGAGCTGTCTCTCGGCAGATTTTTTGCTTTGAGTTGCGAGCTAAAATTCAGGTTACGAGCCAGCTTCAGATACTCCACCGCTTATTGCCGAAGCGAACGTCACACTCCGCGTGGTTACTCAGGCCAATAAGGGTAGGGCAGCGAACGACGTTCCGTTGCAAGACGCTGCCCTACGACCCGGGTGTGACACCAAGCGCAGGCCGGTTGGTTTACTCCCAGACAGACTCGAGCGAGACATCGTGGTGTTTGAACGCACAAGATCACCAGACTTCGGTGTTAAATCCGACTACGGCAAGAACAGTTAACAGCTACTGTACTCTATTTAGGCAATATCCTCATGTGAGAGTTCATCGCATTACTGATAACAATCGGCACGTCCGAGTAAAGGCCCAGCATCGTACCGCCCGCTTTTCGGAATTGAACACTTTACCCAATACCTTGTACAAACATCAAATCCTTTGGAGACCACGCATTTAGTTCGTATGCTCTCAAAGCCTGGAACTCACTCCCGACTTGCGTCACATTATTTCCTGACTTGAACACATTTAAAAAGAACTTAAAAACACACCTATTTTGGACAGCATTTAGTGGGTCTCGGTGATTTGTCTTTTATGTGCTTATGCGTACTGACACTGTGCATACTACCACTAACCACACTTGCATACTGACCCTGTGCATGCCACCCCTAACCACGTTGTTCATGTTGTTTATCAAGCATGATATTACTCACCATTCAATCGCGTTTCTCTTTGCAGCAAAGGTAAAGCGCCTAGAAAGAGATTGAGTTCTCTGAGGGCGCTTTATCAAGTGTATTATTATTATTATTATTATTATTATTAAACTGAAAGCGAGGAAAGCTCGGCGAAAAGGGCAAAAATTGGCCAATAAGATTCAGATATTCACTACAGCCTTACTCTTCTAACTCTATTAAGCATCTTCAATTTGTCTGATCTTCAAGTTACTCCTAGGATTAGGATTAAGAAAACTCAACATTACAAGACATTCTATTGTTAGTGTTTTTAAAGCATTATTCGTTATTTATAAGTACATTTTTTAATTTATAAACATGTGACAAACAATCTCAGTTATGTTTGGGGGTCCAGAAAGAATTAATGACATTTCAATTAGTTTCAATGGGGGAAAATGGATTTGACATAATAGTAATTTGAGTTACGAGCTCCGGCACGGAACGAATTAAACTCGTAAGCCGACGTACTAGTGTACTCACTAAAGCGAAGACATAGTACGGAGACAGCGTTCACTATTAGTAAGACGCGGTGTTGCTGTTCCAATATAGTTGTCTACCTTTTAAATCGGAATCTCTGAAGGAAGATTTAGGACAGAACGGAAGAAATTCACAATCGTGTGAGGCGTAGAGAAGGCCAGTGTGAGCCTTTGAACGTGCGTCAACAAGATCTTCTAGTTTTTGAGAAGTGTATAGTATATCTGTACCTGTGGGTATGTATGTATTTAATAAGTACTACATACTTATAATATGTATATGTGTATTTAATAAACGCGAGTATAATGCATATACAATTATAGATATATATACATACCTGTATAAATTATTATAAGTAATACACCTATGGAGCTTAGCAAAAGTGAGATGATTAAGATGCGGTGACATCTGAAAAGTAAGATGATTAAGATGCGGTGACATCAGAAACTAAAAGGTATATTTTTTTATTCAGTATGAAGAAATGTTGTCTTCGGTATGAGATACGATCGATTTTCAGGATGTTTACTTTAAATTTTGTTGGCGTCCTTTTTCTTACTGTTTTCCTTTCGTAAGACCGAAAGGTCTTTTTACTGCATTTTTTTACCGCACAACTCACATGTTCAAAAGCAACTTTCCAAGCTTATAATAGAATTTATCTTGCAGCTGCAATGGATACGTCCTAGTCATAGGGTTGACAAATTGATTCGATGGCCAGCAGTCGCAATACGCAGATCAACATCAAAGATATTAATGCCGTGTGTCCGACTATAAAGAGCTGAGGCACGTTTTTGACTTCGTGTCATTTACAAGACAAGCTAAATATTCAGGATTTAAATATTGCTTACCAAGGTAGTGGAGAGTCCTCAGGATGAAAGAATAGATTCCAAAGTACTGTTTTTCGGGTTGACTGTAGATATTAGTATATAAAACATGATCCTTTCAAGAAAAGCAGGCAAAAATTTGATTATACCAATTATTAATAATTCAATTTGTATACAAAGAAAAGCTTCTAAATGATAGCCGAAATCAAAAGTTAAATTGTGATTCGCATATACCCAAATTAGACTTAATACTTAATAGAACTTGATTTGATTCAGAGTCAACCTTTGAGCATAGTGGCAAACTTCCCACCAAAGGTGAAAGCGTAAACATCCCAGTTCAAATAGCTCTATTTTTGTTGTTATACTCAAAACTGGTTGTTTCATCAGTCTCACACATTTAGCCAATTACTCTTATCAGAAATACCTGTTCCTTGCAGTTTTACTCAGTCCGAACGTATTTTGTATGTGTAGTTGCGTGAGCTGAAATTGAAATTGTGTATGTCATTAATAACAAATTGAAATGCTAATGTGATGAATATGGCTGCAGGATTGGTAAAAAAATTCAAGAGATTCAGCTATGTGTCTTCACTGTAGGAGCTGCAATGACTCCTTGCCAATCGACGCATGCAGAGCAAAATTCTTACTCTGAACCAGAAGACCCACCGTGGCTTGACTTCTTTATGCCTAGCTGAACTTCTGCACCAGTTCCAGACTCCTTGTGACCTTAAATCCTTTATGGACAATCAATTAGTAGTACCATTCTTTCGCATATAGCCTTGGTCTACAAAAGCTTTTGCTCTCCAGGTTTCCTACACTTCGGAACTCACATCCACAATTCTTACGAAGCAAAATATTCTCATATCCAGCAGCCTCTGGCGTATCCCTTCTACCCGACATGCGCTATTACTTCAAAAGTACACACTTCTTCAGATCCACTCATTACTCAGCTAAGTTTCTTACGCTCTCTTTGTTGCATGTGATGGAGTCAGTACTACAGTATGCATGTGCACCGAAAGCAGCGTAGGCATTGAGTTTGCTATAGAAAACTCAGTGCGTAACATCTACATAGTCTTTGTGGCTTTGTAGAGTTACAGACGTCGATAAAGAAAAGGCCATCATCGGCAATGCATTTGGAAAATTTAATGCCAGATCTGCATAAGTAGCACGGCAGCTAATGACTAAGTACCTGCATGTAAACAACTCAATCACCGAATCAACCACTCCCTTTGGAAACAAATATAAAACCATCCACTATCGGCAATGAGTTCACAGCCTTTAGCAAAGTAATTTCGAAAAGAAATACTAATATATGGATATATATATATATATATATATATATATATATATATATATATATATATATATATATATATATATATATATATATATATATATATATATATATATATATATATATATATATATATATATATATATATATATATTGCCATATAGGGCGCTTACAGCTGGTGCAAAAACTCCGCAGCTAGGCTTGTCTATCGTGAGCGTCGTAGTTGCCACATCACACCTCTTCTCGCCGACCTGTACTGGCTCCCAGTCAAGCAACGGATTGACTTCAAGGTTTTGTCGCTCACTTTTAGGTCACTTCATTCTGTGGCTCCAGCCTATCTCTCAGATCTACTCCCCCACCAGGCCAAGCATCGTACCACCCGCTTTTCGGAATCCAACAGTTTACCCAATACCTCGTACAAACCTCAAATCCTTTGGAGACCATGCATTTAGTTCGTATGCTCCCAAAGCCTGGAACTTACTCCCGAATTGCGTCACAACATCCCCTGACCTGACCACATTTAAAAGGAACTTAAAAACACACCTATTTAGGACAGCATTTAGTGGGTCCAGGTGATTCGTCCTTGATGTACTTATCCGCGTTGACACTGTGCATGCTGCCACTAATCACACTTGCATGCTGACCCTGTGCATGTCACCCCTAACCATGTTATTCATGTTTTTTATCGAGCTCGATATTACTCACCATTCGGTCGCGTTTCCCTTTGAAACAAATGTGAAGCGCCTTGAAAAAGATTGAGTTCTCTGAGGGCGCTTTATAAAGTGCATTATATATATATATATATATATATATATATATATATATATATATAAATATATAGTAAACTCACATACTATGGTAAGTTTACTTAGCTGTGCTTTTGCGTGTTGATACTGCGCATTTTACCAAAAACCATATTATTCATGTTGACACTGTGCCTGTTACCTCTAACCATATGGTCATACTTCCTTTACAGCATATTTAAAGTGTCTAGAAAGTGATTAATTTATCTGAGGGCGATATATAAATGTATTATTATTATTAGTTAGAGACTCTGTCGCAACCACTTATGTCACGCCTACATTGTGTCACTTTTTAAATTTGTAATTCTATTATGAAAGTTCAGCCATGATAAATGTCACGTCGCGCGTCAAAAAGGGTAATATAATGTGCTAATTTATTTTTCAGCTGCAACATGCAGTCTCATAGTTGAAATTTAAAATCCCTTGCAGTGGCTAATTTGGTAAGCGCCGTCATGCATTAATAGAATCTGCATTCGAAGCCGAATCTTCCCGAGGGAGCTTACTCTATTTTAATATCAATTCAAAGATGGTCAGCACATTTCTATTCTCCATTTCTGAAACTCAATGCTGATTTGCTACACGGCTCTGATGGATAAATTTCGTAAATTTTGTTTCGTTCGTTTTATAGGAAATTATAAAATCTAATTTTGAAAAACGCTTTTATTTTTCTCCTATACCTATAGATTTTACCTCATTAACTAGGAACTCTTAGGCTGGCCTTCGAGGGGATGGGTTCGCCGGCTAAGTCAGCGGACACGCAGGGTCACCTTTCAAAGGAAAGTTAGTTTTTCTTTGTTTTTTTTTCATTATGACCCTTGGAATATTTACCGTACTACTACGTCTCAACCCAGGGGCCAAGGTGCTCGGTTTTCACCACCCAGATCTTGAATTCAAGTCCTGCATTATGGCGTACTGTAAGCGGCGATGATAGCCGTCAAGGTTCTTCTGGGGTTATATTACTGAGGCTTTTAAATAAGCTAGCCTTTACTTTATTGGGGTACGGACATTCCCCCTTCGTCGTTTCCCCCCCCCCCCGACATTCCCCCCCCTGGGGTATGACATTCCATCCCCCCCGTATATGGTTTAGGGTTTGGGTTTAATGGTTTAGTGTTTAGGGTTTAGGGTTTTTGGGGTTTAGCGTATAGGGTTTTAGGGTTTATAATTTAGGGTTTATGGTTTTTAGGGTCTAGGGTTAAGCGTTTAGGGTTTATGGTTTAGAGTTTAGGGTTTATGGTTTAGGGTTTTTAAGGTTTAGGGTTTAGCGTTGAGGGTTTTAGGGTTTAGGGTTTATAATTTAGGGTTTAGGGTTTAGAGTTTAGGGTTTTAGGGTTTAGGGTTTAGGGTTTAGGGTTTAGGGTCTAGTGTTTAGGGTTTAGGTTTTAGAGTTTAGGGCGGGCTGCTCCTCCGCCGCCTAAATCCACCCTTGCTGGTATCCCACGCTGTAATTAGTGCGTATTAGGGCGTAACTAGATCTCTTGAGCTCGAGGTATACTCAGTAGACCTCTGAGGCTTAGCACTCATTTGCAGGAACGCGTGGCACGCCCAAGCGCACGCCCGCTTTGACGGGTACGAACACGTGCCTGGCGACGTCAAGCGGGACCGAACTCCAGTGGGACCAAACTGTATAGCTCGCCGCTGCCGCAGCCGCTGCAACCGCCGCCGCCGCTCGCTCCATTAGAAACCACCCTTCCAATCCATCCATTCTTCTAATTATACTGAGTTGTTTTTATTTTAATAGAGCGTGAACTTCCTTTTATCACACACACACACACACACACACACACACACACACACACACACACACACACACACACACACACACACACACACACACACACACACACACACACACACACACACACACACACACACACACACACACACACACACACACACACACATATATATATATATATATATATATATATATATCTGTATTCTTAGTTATACATTTATCAACGTAGGGGAAATGTCTTACCCCGGGGAAAATGTCCGGGGGAATGTCCAAGGGTCCACCAGGGGGAATGTCCCGGAGGGGGACACGTCCAGGGGGGAAATGTCCTACAACCACTTTACTACGACCGTGCAACTGCTGTGATAAACGTCATTTAAAAGAAAACCGGGGTCCATGCATTCGTGACATCCCGTCTCGACTTCTGCAACTCACTGCTTACTGGCCTACCGGCATGTGCGGTCAGGCGATTGCAGCTGGTGCAAAACTCCGCAGCTAGGCTTGTCTGTCGTGAGCGTCGCAGTTTCCACATCACACCACTTCTCGCCGACCTGCATGCTGACCCTGTGCATGCCACCCCTAACCACGTTGTTCATGTTGTTTATCAAGCATGATATTACTCACGATTCAATCGTGTTTCCCTTTGCAGCAAATGTAAAGCGCCTAGAAAGAGATTGAGTTCTCTGAGGGCGCTTTATCAAGTGCATCATTGTTAAAGGGGTCATTATTTACTAAATTGAATATGTAAGTACAGTATCCTTTCTCATAGTTTAAATTGAACATTGAGTTGTCCTTTGTATTATGAAATACTGATGAGAATGCTTGTTATCAGTGCATTATTTAATTATGTAATTAAGCACCGGAGACGATCTCAGTGGGTTGATAATAACGAAGATCGTGCACGTCCAGGATAAACTGACTTACCGCGGTCGGCGAGTCATTGCGGCTGAGCCTTTGATAAGCTACATTCTTGTAAGCATGGTCTTTAATTTTTCAAATTGAATTTCTCCTTGAGATTTAGCCAGTAGACACTTTCTCTTCGATTTTTTGCGGCTAGGCTGTCTTCTCCATTTAGATGAATACGGGGAGGAATGACTGGCCGAGGTCACACAGCGGATGAGTACTCTAGGGTGAACTCATTGCCTGGCACTTTGCTAAGATCGGCGAATTAAGTCCGAGAAAATAAGCTACTCGTTCAGTGGTATCGTTAGGCCACTCATTAGCTGATAATGTTAATAATGTGTAGGTGCTTCCGTACTTTATAAGTAATTGTTGGTAATATACACGAAATTACATGTACTCTTTAACTCATTTTTAAAATGTAAGTGCACAATGACATCTACTCGCAAAAAGGCGTTGCTTGGAGTTCGCCCTATTAGACGTTGACTTAGAGGCCAGTCGAAATAGTAGGAGACGAAACTTTTTCGTTGAAAAAAGTCGGGAATGCTTTCACCCATTTACATTAAGGTAAAGTTGAGCTCTTCTTTGGCGCGCTATTTTTGGGACCCTGGCAATGTTCTGCATCTACTTTGGGCCTGGACGAATTAGGTAGGTTGCGTCATTAGAGCCGGTAAGTGATTGGCTTGAGGCGCGGCTGTAGTCTTTTAGAAATGAAAGCATAGTGCTATGTTGACTTTGCAGCGTCATGAAGGGACGGCTTGAGAATAGATTGGTGAGCGTTACTAACTTGTCATTTTCATTCCGAAATATGTTTCCACAAAGCTCGACGACTTTTACAAGTGACAGAAAGTTTCACATGAGCTTCTTGAAAGTCTAATTTTTCTCTTAATAACTTTTGCTTTGTGCCTTGAGGAATTTGAAGACAGATGATTCTCAAACTCCTGTACCATACGTGCAACTTCAACTTTGTCAATCTTCCAGTGCCGCAAGTAAGCAGGATTCCCCATCAATGATATGGAGGTAGCTCCTCCGTCACCTTACAGTATCGCTCGTTACGGAGCCTGGTCAAGAGACGGTCCGAAAAGAGAAGATCCAGCTTTTAGCAATTTTCCGTTTTGAAATAGCCAGAATTCAAGGACACTCGTGATGTAGTCACTCCAAAATGCCAACTTCATGTGCGCCTGCTGCTTCTGCTGTTGTAGTTAGCGCAGCGCCCGGTCACTAGTCTTTGCCTCACCTGCGGCCAATGATTACGCCAGTGACATAGCGAAGCCTACTCCTCACCCGTGGCCTATAGATGAGCCATTGACGCAGCGCAACGCCAGGTCAATAATGTATGTTTAATTTCCCGACGTAGCTGCTGCAATTCATCGAGCTCTCATATATGTACTCGTTTAGAGAAACAAAGACAGTGTCTCGTTTACCGCTCACGTTCGCGCTTTGTCTGCGTGAGATTCCACTAGAACGCCGGAGCCACTGTAATACAACAAACACCAGCATGTTATGAAAACCAACGCTCATAGCGGCATTTTATCAAGTGCAAAACTAAAGCACATATGCTGATGACTCTCAAATTAAAAGAAATACCCCTTCGCACACTGCTTCCTTGAAATCAAAAGTATCCATGACAGTTTTATTACGTCTGTAGACTGAGCGTCACAGTAGCCACAGCACACCACTTCTAGCTGACCTGCATTGGCTCCCAGTCAAGAAGGGTATCGACTTCAAGGTTCTGTCACTCACTTTTAGGTCCCTTCATTATCTGGCTCCAGCCTACCTATAAGATCTACTCCCACAACCGGCTCAAATCCTATGGAGACCGTGCCTTTTGTTTGTATGCCTTCAAAGCTAGGGACTCACTTCCGACTGGCGCTACGACATCCCTTAACTTGACATTTAGAAAGAAGCTAAAGCCGCATCTGTTTATTATAGCATTTAGTTGGTCCGTGTGATTCGTCCTTTGTGTGTTTTTCGTGCTGACACTGCCCATGCTGCCGCTAGCCATTTTTGCATGCTGACCCAATGCATGTCACCCCTAACCACATCATGCTTGTTGACATTGAGCATGCTACCAGCAACCATTCGATAATGCTTCCTTTGCAGCAAATGTAAAATGCCTAGAAAGAGATTAATTTCTCTGAGGGCGCTATGCAAATGTATTATTATAGTTATTACTATAACCAATTTATGATTATAGTAGCTCGGCCTACGTAACCATCTTGTTATTATATAACATATCAACTTGACCTACGGCAATTAGTTCTAAACAGGCCTTCAGCAGAAGAAAAAAGAAAGGCTCATACTCTCTTGGCTTGCAATGCTTTCGTGACGTGACTTGCTATCCAACAAGTCAGCTGCCCCAGGTGCAGAAATATTTGATTCTAATAATGTCTCAGTATTGCTATTTATTGACAGCAGGTGCCCTGGGCTCTTGAGAAGAGCCATTCCTGTATGCAAATCTCCAAACATGAACACAAACAGATGTTTCTTTTGGGTCTTTGGTCACTTCTATATTTGCCTTGCTAAAGCAAATCAGTGGCTGAGCCAGTGCAATAAAAAGGTTTCAATCTTGAAAACCCCCAGGATGGAGATTTGGTTCTCTGGGGTGCTATCCAAAAAACATTATTATTATTAATGGTCTGATGTTGGCAAGTCGTGGGTTAAGAGTTCTGCAGTGGGTGATCCTTTGTTGTCCGTAGCAATTAGTGGTGATAGCCGTTACGGCTCTTCTGCCGGCTATACAAATGATACTGTAGCAAGCTTATATCGACGGTTTTGAGTGATATTTTAACTCTTCTGAAAATAAAATTGCCCGTATTGAGCTTTTCTAAACAGCTAGTATGCCGTTAAGTAGTACAATCTTTCAGTAGAAGATCCAGCTGAAACGTGGATAAGCAGAACAGTTTTGAAACAGAATCTGCTTTGTTGCAGATAACATAAGATAGGTTCTCAGCATTGCTAGCACAGATTCAGTGGCTACTACGACTTCCAGGGTCACACCATCCAGAAGCATACCAGTTGCTGAAAGTTAATGGAGGCTTTCTGCTATTGTGAAGACCCAGTTTTATGTCACCGACGACGTGAAAACAGGCCCCCAGCCTGCAGTGACTGAAAACAAAATCAGCCTATATTACCGTTCGGCTATTTACGCACCAACAACTACTCTCCTACTGCCGACTATGGCTCATCCTTTCAGCGGTCCTGAGCTGCTACTTCCATGCTACTCACTACCTCAACTGCTCTCCTGACTCTGCTATGCTTCCCACTTTCTCTTTGCTGCGTGAGACAAAGTCTGTTGGCTACCGAAAGCCGCTTAGGCTGTGAGTGCGCTACACAAAACTCTCATGCGTAACACCCACATGGTCTCTATGACTTTGTGGAGTTACAGACGGAGATACATTACATATTTGTCAAGAAACGGCGACCCTCACGGTGTTCCTCAAGTCGAACCATGTACATCATAGCGATACGCTAGTTTAGGTGCGGACGGTCACAAGTGAAGTACACATCCGTGGCACGGATCGTGAAATCAGTGGTTATAATAAGCACCGGGCAGAAAATGGCGAGCGTGTATCGCCGTTTTTTCTTCAGTTCACTAGCTGGGTTTTTTCTTCTGTTCACTAGCTACTCCCAAGTTTTGTATATAGAAATTACATAAATTGATGATTTACCGCGCGCGCAAGATAAATCTAAGTAGATTGGATATATGCTCAGAGTTGGTATATATGCCCAGACTGCTGGAAGCTGAGAAGTTCCGACGCCCACTGGCACTGCCAATGGTTCAACGACTCAGTTTTTACAAACGAAAGCGTTAAGTGAAGAAAAATACAAATATCTAGCTCAATAAATATGGTAAAATTATGGTGTAACTACCTCGTACTCAAGTATAGCGCTTAAACTTCCCTTTAGGAATCTAAATTGTGGAGCTTGCAGTGAGTGCTTCCATATTAGCTTACAGCTGCAATTCACAGCTACTGTTCATTCCACAATATGCTTACCGTAACACACTTCAGGTATATTGCTACCCCAAAAAGAAAAAATAATTTATATAGCACAAATTTGAATTAGTCGGTGTTGCTTCCAGGACCGTATCCCATCGACACCCCTCCCGCCTGGTGTAAGTTATTGTCACTCCACGCGTTGAACTTCCGGGGCTTCCCTACCTTGCACGCACGCGGGACCTGGGAAATATGGAGTTCTATCCTGTGATATTTGCCGCTGGCAAAGGGTCGCGAATGTTAGGGATGACCTCAAAGATGCAAAAGCATTTTCTGCCTGTGGCGAATAGGCCCATGATTCGATATCCTTTGGAAAAGTTGGCTAAAGCTGGTTTCGACGGTTTGTATCCTATTCGCTATGCTTATACTGCTGTATGCAATCGCATGTCTTCGGGCAGAGGGCAGGCGGAGGATGCAGGCACACGCGAAGTTTGAGTCACAGTTTCTGTTATGCAGGCTATTGCCTGCTTTTTGAATGGTCTGGTATAGTTGACGGTGTACAGGTGAAGGCGGAGTCTTTTCATGGAACATCTGCTATCGGTCCTACAAGCTTGCTGGCTACTCACAACTTCTTTGCTTGTTCCAGAGGCTGTCATTGTTACACACGAGAGCGCACGCGCAGATACAAAGAACTTAATCGAATCATTGAAGTTGCGACTAAAGGTCGAGTTGGAGATAGTGCCTGACGAAGAAGATTGGGGAACGGTTGATTCACTTAGGCTTGTATTGCCCCTAATTAAAAAAAGCAAGGTATTGGCGCGATATTGACCAGTGCGGCTCTCCCATTCGATCCGCACGACGGAAGTGTTTTTGTTCCGAGTTCTTTGGTCGCAGGCACAGAACGTTCTGCTTATGGGGTGTGACATCATAGCGACTGTGTCCTTGCAAGCAATGGCTGATGTCCACCGCAAGCATGGGGCTGCAGTAACTTGCCTCTTGAGGCAGGTGAATTCAGAAGCTACCGAGGGATCTGTTTTACCTGGACCTAAGAGCAAGCGATTGGCAGGTAAGTTTGCAGCTTATTGTCCTTAATCTTGTAAAGCAGAATCCAATAAACCGACCTTAAGTGCTTTGGGAGTATTCCTGTTTTTTCGGACAAGCTCACAGTACTGTGGCTGCTAGAAGAAAAGCCTATCTGAATGAGGCCTTACACGATAGGCTAAAGTTTTTTCTATTCTTCTAGTTTGGATCCCAATGGAAAACCATCAATCAAACTTGGAACCCGAATTTTGATCGTACATAACCATGGCTGCTTACTTCTCCCGTGCTTTGTGCTATTAACGGGGAGTGGTCACCTATGCCTTGCAGTCTTTTTCTCTCAGGGGTTTGCATTGGTACGAATGCATGGATTTTATGTGTGCATCTGCTGCTGGCTCTGGCATCAGTTAATTTTATTCACACCCAATAGACTCCACGGAGCTGTGCACAAACTTGTTCAAATTTTCAGATTTTTTAATTTGCTTGGCCTTAAGTCACAGCAGATTCTGTTGAAGTATGTAGACTCTGTTGTGGTAGACAGATGACTGCTAAGTTTTGTTTATGTTATTCAACCAAAGGAGTTGATTTTAACCGTATACATATATAGTACGTTGCCTTCCTGTCTTGCGGTTTCTAGTGCAGGTTCTCGAGATTTTGCTATGATAGCCGAATAATATGAAGATATTTTTTTACTCTTTCTCTTTCATTTTGTCGAGATGTAATTGTGGACAGTAATATTAACAGTCTTCTGCATAACTAGTTGTGTGGGCATCAGCTCTATGCCGCTCTTTGAATGAAGGAATCTCTCTGGCGAAGGCTATATCTGCTAATTAGGAAAAGGACGACACGTTATAAAGACAGAGATTGTGGAGATTATAATTAGCAATCGTTTACCTTGCATTATGAGCATGATATATAGGCCAAGTAGGTACATTGAGAGCAAGAATTTTCCATCTTTTCTTGATGAAATAAGAATAAAGGCTTAGCAGTTCAACACAATACATGCACTCTGAAAATCAAGATATATCTCAACCATTGCAGTTATTACTCATAGAGGGATAGAAAAATAACACCAGGATGTAGGTTTTGTGTTCTGCAGCAATATTGGGACCAATCATGCAGGCTTTCTCCACTGTTTTTCCTACCAGATGCAAGATGATCCCATTTGGCTCTCAGTACTGGCTTCTGGAACTATCATTCCCAGTTTTTGGGGATATTTTGTTGGAGCAAGATCAAAGTTGTAAGCATCTTATTTTATGCTTAATTGGTAAGATATGGTTTGCACCCAAGATGCAGGCAATCTCTGGCATACTATGAATGAAATCTAACAACTCCCTATAAGAACAAAGACAAAGCAACTACTTTTCTGATAAAACAAAGATTAAAAATAATTAATAGAATAACAATGTTAATAGTATTAAAATAATATTAATAGATAATAATTATGTGACAATTTCAATTTTGAAATCTTGAGTTGCTAGTTTTTCGAAGTTTTGAGTTACCATTAGTAACTAAAAAGAATTCTTATTGGTCTGTAGGTATTAAGAGTGTGCATTAAGATTATAAGAAAGGCTTTACATTAATTACATGGTAATTTGCTCACTGGGATGCCAGCACTGAACACTGAGATAACAGTTAGAATGGTCCATTAATTCCTTATCCGAAAACACGGGTGTGCGTTCCATATTCCTACCCGATAGTTTACTTCTTGGATCATATTGAACCATTTTGGGCCTATGACTGTGCATGGACAAAATCGATTGTTTATTCGGAGATTGAGTGTTGCTAACAAATTGCCCAATATTGTCATTAAATATAGTGATTTTAGCCGGTGTCATCGGCTATCACTTTAGTGCTGATAATACCCAGCTGTACTGGCCATTTAAACCATCGGTATCAACTGCCCTGACTACTAAATGAATGCTTGCCTGGCAGACATTTGATCATGAATGTCGGCAGATTCTCGTAAACTAAACATTGATATAACCGAACTCCTACTCATAGGATACCCCCCATGCATTCGGCTGGCTTTGCACTTCTAATTGGTGATGCTGTAGGGAGACTCATCATCACATATTAGGAATTTAGGTGTCCGTTTTGATAGCTGCTTGAAATTTAGAAAGCGTCATGAAGAAGACTGCTTCCACAGGTAGCCATTACGTTGGATCTCTGTCTAAGATTAGGGACTGTCTACCACGATGGCTGGCTAAAAAGTGATCTAGCTCCGTGGTTCTGTGTATGCTGGAACAACTGCAATTCCGTTTTGGCTGGGTTACCGAATAAAGCCATTAAACCTATGCAGCTTGTGATAAATATGGCAGCAAGATTAGTCAATAGCTGTCAGAGGTTCAGCCATGTGTTTTCTTTGCTAAATGAGCTTCGATGGCTCCTAGTCGATCAACAGATATGGAGCAAATATCTTACGCTGACCCATAAGACCTACGATGGCTTTATTCCTTCATAATTGGCTAAATTGCTGCGGTGGTTTCAGCGTCCTCGTGCCCTCAAGTCCTTTATGGACAATAAATTAGCTGTTCCGTCATTAATTTGCTTGAAGACTGTTGGCCTAGACTGTGGAACTCTTTCCACAACTCTTACACAGCAGCATCTATTCTGCTGCTGACTGTTGCACAACCTTTCCAATCGTCCTGGGCTGCCACTTCCATGGTTCTTACTTCATTGACTGCCCTCCTGAATCAGCTATGCTTCTGACTTTCTTTTTATTGCTTGAGATGAAGTCGTGATTTGAAGTCTGTTAGCTACCGTAGGCAAGCCGAGAGCTGCTTAGGCTTTGAGTGCACTATAGAAGACTCGAGCGTAGCACTTAGTCTTTGTGGCTTTGTGGAGTTACAGACAGAGATTTATTCCATTCCGTCTCAAAAGAGATCCCAGGAACGTCTAGCATATTTTAATGCACCGTGTTTTAGTGGTGCTACAGCATAATATACGTTGAAAATCTCGACTTTATTAGAAGCTGGAAGTAACTTCAGAAGTCGACAAATCCAGCTCATTTTACATTCTTTTTTGCCTGATAAACCAGGGTGATGCTAAGCACCATTTGCCTCCACCATTTCTTCTTGGTACGAATTCGTACATTATTGTGGTATTTGTCTGCCTGTAGTTTGTAATTTTAAGTTTGCATCTCAATGCCCAGATTTGTGGGTTTTTCAGACGAGCATGGTATGTTCTGTGTGCTGCCGAGACCGGTCATAAGTTTTGTTCTAGCATAACTGTTTAATGACATTTAATACATATGTGTGTTGCTATCCTTCAGAGGTTGACTTTATCGGACTGGATGAAAATGGCAGCAGAATTCTTATGTATTCATCCGAGGCTGACTTCGAAGACGTTCTGCCTGTAAGGCTATCGACTCTCAAGAGGTATTATTGCTGACTTACAGCTTTTGTGCATGAACATATTTTCAAGGTACATGATTGGTTTCGGTGCCTCAAGCAGCAGGGGTGTATTGATGCATTAATAATGCATCAATATTATTAGAATATAATTAGAATGCTACATAGAACTTTTTCTAATTAATTCACCAAATTCTTTCGTGATGTTTTACCAGAATGCATTGAAACCCAAATTGGCTGCTATTCCTTCCCCATAGAATAATATTAAACCTCCATAAGCATGTGAGTAAGGGTCTCAGGTGGGGGCGGCTTATGCTGGGCATTGAACACGCTGTTTCTTGCAGGCTGATCTGACCACCCCTCTTTGGTGACTTGTTCGCTCTTACAGTACGTCACATGTTCGTTCACGTGCTGCCCCATGCTTTTCACATCATGCAGTATGACTGTATCTGTGCCAAGTGTATCAGCCGTGGGCTTTTTCAGGCACCCCTTTATCGAGCTGCGTACAGATCTTATTGACAATCATGTTTATATGCTGAATACTCAAACTGCATCCAAGATTCTGCAGGATCAGTGAGTACAAAAGTTGCTTTGAACTGAAAAGGTTGTCTGTTGTGATCACGCATCCAAGGTTTCTGTGCCTGGCTCTCTTGCTTGATACTCTGATAGAAGTCAAACATGCCTGAGTATTAGAGCTTGAATAGGCAATTTTCGAGGCATTTTCTACCATAGGATTTGACGTATAGAACACAATAATGCCATCAATGACTAATCATAAACGACCTATCAGCAGCAATCGGCTTCGGGGCCAACATTTTGTATTGATCTCAGCGTCTTTTCTGTAGGCCATACAATCAAAGAGCGAGTACTACTTTGTGCGCAGTATATATAAGTCTAGTAATGTCGCCTGCTATCCACCCTGTGAATTTCGCAGGCAGACCTCACTTGCAGTGACTTGGTGAGCGGCTCAGGTGTTATTCTAAGATGCTGTCCCATGACGTGCATGTGCCTCCACACGTTAGCAAGACATAGGGTTGCTTACCTTTTCAGTACTATGATGTCTTTCACTGTTGTGGTGGCACCATTGTTATCCGGCTGTATACCCAGTCACTTTTTTACACTAGTGTCATTCTGATAAGCTGGTAGCTCAATGGCTTATTTGTAATATGTTGCTTTTGGCATTTTTTCTCTATTTAGAGCGAGCAAGAGTATTAACTAATAAATTGTTGTTTGGTTTATTCCTTTAATCTGAACCTTATGCTACTCGTACAACTAATCATTTTCTCCACCAGTGCCTTAGCTGTACATGGCTGTTGCTCCGGATTTCCATAGAGAGCAGGTATTATCTATTGGTAGTCCTTTCTCCGAAAATATGAATCTTTTGTACTTTCGTGAGCATCTGCTAGGCTGGCTGAATTGTGTTAAGCATGTGTGCTGCATTTTAGAGCTTGGCTGGAGAGAGGCAGCCCAAGCAAATAAATAAGTGGTCCCTAACGTGTCGAGGAGTTGCTTAGACTGGTGGAGAGCAGGACAAGTCCTGGATAGCCGTAGCCGAGCTGTCTGATTTCAGGTTTTCGTGGCGTTATCATTGATATAAAAACCAGTTGGCTGGCATAAGTATCTGCAGACTAATAAGTTAGTTATATAAGTATCTGCAGACTAATAAGTTAGTTTTATCATCATTTATTTTAAGAAAATTTGCTGCCATCCATGTGCAGATGTCATCAATACATGCAGCAAGTGAGTTGAGAGAATTCAAGGTGCTCGAAGGCTGGGAGGGATCAAAGCAAATGTACAACTGAGTGTCATCTGCATAGAAGTAAAAGCCTATCAATATTCCAAAGTGACCTGTTGTTAGACGACCACATCAGCTCCACAGTCAAATCTGCCTACTTTCAGCTATATAACATTGCTAAAATTCGGGCTTGTTTAGATAAGTATATCACGTCCAAGTTGGTCCATGCATTTTGTGACATCCCGTCTTGACTTCGGTAACTCACTGCTTGCTGGCCTACCGGCATGTGCAATCAGGCGATAACAGCTTGTGCAAAACTCTGCAGCTAGGCTTGTCTGCTGTGAACGTCGCAGTGGCCACATCACACCACTTCTCGCCGACCTGCAATGGCTACCAGTCAAGCAACGGATCGACTTCAAAGTTTTATCGCTCACGTTTAGGTCACTTCATTCTTTGGCTCCAGCCTATCTCTCAGATCTACTCCCCAAGCAGGCCAAGCATCGTAACACCTGCTTTTCGGAATCCAACAGTTTACCACTACCTCGTACAAACCTCAAATCCTTTGGAGACCGTGCATTTAGTTCGTATGCTCCCAAAGCCTGGAATTCCCTCCTGACTTGTGTCAGAACATCCCCTGACTTGACCACATTTAAAAAGAACTTAAAAACACCTATTTAGGACAGCATTTAGTGGATCCCTGTGATTCGTCCTTGATGTGCTTATGTGTGCTGACACTGTGCATTCTGCCACTAACCACATTTGCATGCTGACCCTGTGCTTGTCACCCCTAACCACGTTGTTCATGTTGTTTATCAAGCATGATATTACTCACGATTAAATCGTGTTTCCCTTTGCAGCAAATGTAAAGCGCTTAGAAAGAGATTGAACTCTCTGAGGGGGCTTTATCAAGTGCATTATTATTATTATTATTATTGTTATAGATTGTGCTTGGCAATCACATCAGCAAGAGGGAGAGTATAAACCGTGAAAAAACCGGACCTAGCACGCAGCTCTGAGGTACCCCATATTTCAGAGGTACCTGGGATGATCTTTGTTCATTCACGTCAATACTCTGGAGTCTCCCACTGAGATAGGACCTGAACCATTGCAATGCAGTGCCAGTGATGCCCAGGCGAGATGAGAGGCGCTCTAGAAGAACTTGGTGATCGATAGTACCAAAAGCTGCAGAAAGATCGTGCAAAACAAGCAGTTTTTTTACCAGGCAGCTGATGCTATAAGCAAAGAATCTTATCCAGTATGCCAGATGTACAGTGAAGGCTGCACTCTGTATGTGATACTGTTAGGCAGCTGATCTTTTCGTTATTGCACCCAAGCACTGATTTGTCGAATGGGTTCATGCACTTATGAAGTTATACCTGCACTGCAGGCATCACAGACAAATGTGCTGTCAGTCATTCTTCTGATCCTGTCTGAACATTGCCAGCCCGACTTTGTGTTCTTGGCCCCCATCGCAGCATTAGTACTTTGTATAATTTAGATTTTCCTTTGCAGAAGTACAATGAAATCGATTCGGTGTGAGCTCATTCCTCACCTCGTCAAAGCGCAGTTTGTTCAGTCAACAGTGCAGCAACAAATAAAAAATCCAAGCACCGATGATGACGACATCTTGTCTTCACACGATACTGGGGGAGGTAAGTGAGCAGCTCGTGTAATACTCGTCAACTTGTGGCTCAATGCAATGCCGCTCTTGCTGAGCGTAGCTATATAGGTTCAATTTTACTCATCATTCAATTGCATTTCCCTTTGCAGCAAATGTAAAGCGCCTAGAGAGAGATCAAGTTCTCTGAGGGCGCTTTATCGAGTGAATTATTATTATTATTATTATTATCCAATTGTGCAGCTCTTAACATTTTTCGTTCCATTCTGGGAGCCAGCTTGGCATCCAAGGCCAAATTGCTTTTGTGGAAGCATGTCAACTGCTTGTTGACTATTTGTGGGTTGGCTGGGCTCGACCTTAATGTTTGTGTTGTTGAGCATTGGCACCAGCTAGCTGCCACTTACATATATGCTTTTTAATGAATTAAAAGAAGTGTTAATGAATTTATAGACAAATGCTATGTGGAAGCTGCGATAATAAGGAATGAATAATCATAACCTCGACAATTTTAAGATAATCACTTAGCATTTGGATATATGAGAATCGGTCTGTTTGTGCATGGATATGAATGCCTGTTGACAGTGTGCTGTGCCATTTATCGATGCCGAACGTTCAATGTTAGTTTTAAGTATTAAGCAGCATGTAATGTCTCCATAATGTATGCTGTCAAGAGCAGGACCAGCGCGTTATTAGCATGGCACCAGGAAGTAATAGACTTAGACTAGTTCGAATGCTGTGAAACTGTATGCTCTGTCTCACAGCAGCTGCATTCCGTTCTGAATGAAGTTAGGTTGCTGAGCAGATAAAACTCGGTACTTGTGATGCCGAGGACACATCCTTAGATGTCTGCACTAGAATTTTGGTTGGGCAGAATTGTGACCTGTAGACTCTCTTAGTAGTTCAATCTTAGTCTATGGCAATTGGTATTTTCAGTGTGTAGTTGCATCGGAGAAAGAAAGACAACCTGAAAGCCCCCTCCCCCCATGAGTAGGTTATGGTGTCACAAGTCTGTGTCATGCTTCCTTGCTATGGTCACCATTGGGTGGCTCAAAGCAATGCAAGGTATATATACACTGGAGATTTGTCCATTACTACTCCCCGTCGGAAAGTATTCTGGTCTAAGCATGCTATTTGTTTGTTGTTACATACTTGCTAGTGTGCATGCCCCTAACCTTTAGGTACTGATTCTCTTAAAGCAAGTTGTAAGGTTGGTACCTAGATAAAGATTAAGTTTTCTTAGGGTGCTTACAACTGACCTATTATTATTATTATTATCACCATCTAATTCACGAACTTTTGCAGGGTTAGTGGCATCAAGGAATGCGTTAGTAGGATTATAGCAAAACCATAATAGGCAATCGCAGTCGAACAAATATTATCTTGACCAGGAACCTGTGAAGTCATCCTGGCAGCTGGCTTGGATGCCGAAGTACATGCCGACAGGACGGCAGACACAGGTGGCAAGCATTTAGTTGTCCATAAACACGTAATTTCTTATGCTGCATGAACAAAACAAACAAACCTTAAACTTGCCTTGGCTGTATTAGTTTCTGTATTTGACTCATAAGGGCTTCTATTTATGTAGATCCTACAGCGGTCACATCAGTGACTTTTTTGTTTTGCTTGTTCGAAGATAGCAGATGCCAGTTAGATTGCTGGTTTTATTGATACTGATGGTGTCGTATCAGCTTTATGTACCACTATAGCAGGGACCTGCTTACACTTCTGTCGGATACTTCAAAGCCTAACTTTTATCTAAGAGCGTTTTTGTCCCTAAGTGTGTTTTGTATGCTTTAATATGCTGGCTGGTACTTGTGTGCTTTTGCATGCACGTCTAAGCTTGATACCGTGCATGTCATTATCCATTGGTTATTGATTCTCTTGCATCGATTTGTAAAATGCCTGAATAGAGATTTAGTTCTCTCTTAGGATGCTATACAAACGACTTATTATTATTGCTAGTGTTTCAAGGAAAAAGCATGGGTACACCATATTTAGCTTGAAACTTAAGACTACGCTTATAAGCAAAAGCTCAGTCTCAATGACTCACCGACTGGTAATCCGGCTGACTCATGCTAATCCAGCAGTATGGTGCAAGCCTGTGTTTGTAGGATCTGGAGGCAGCTTGACAATAGCCGATAGTGACTTGGCCGCACTTTCTCTCGAGATGTCCTCTTCAGGCGATGCAATCTTACCTACTAGTCACCAGCAAGCAAGGGATTGCTATGCCTTCTTCGGTGATAATGAAGACATGTGTATCCGTGTCAATACTGTTGCAGCATACATGGAAGCAAACCGATTGGTATGTGGCCTTTCCCTACCTTGCAAGACACTCGTCATCGTGTTTCTTGCTAATCTCAATGTACTCTGGCTTGCAAGTAATTATTAGTTTGGTTTGAAGGTGCTCAAGTATGGTGATCAATTAGGCGTGTCAAGTACTGGAACTCAAAGACACCAGGTACAGCACATGAACAAGATTTGTAGATTGTTACATTTTTTCTGAATGTCTAATCGGAAGGTTTCTTGACTCCAAGTCGGTGTCTTGCACATTGTAGCTTGTGGGGTCGGATTCCTTGGCTGCAGACGACCTTCAAGTAGGCGACAAAAGCTCTATCAAGAAATCAATCATTGGTTCCCGCTGCAAAATTGGTGAAAAAGTGAAAATTATCAATTCTGTACTTATGGATGGAGTTACCATAAAGGAGGGGTATGTTTGGTCTTGTTGCCCTTTTGCATAAGAGCATTACCAATGAGTCCTTTTTGTAGAGTGGCACACCATTGAAGGTTTTCACCATGGTAGTTTTACGTGTGTCTTTTAGATGTACCATCAATGGCTGCATTGTTGGAGAACGTGCTGAGGTTCAAGAGAAGTGTGATCTCAAGGAGTGCATAGTGGGCAGTGCTCAAACAGTGTTCACTCTCAGTGAGTCTTGCTAGTTGTCTTTCTGCTCGTTCCACTGCATATGAACATAATATTGTGACTCTCATGTCGTAGCTGTTTTTTCTAACGTAAATATGGACAGTATAATCCTGATCGATAAAATGCATGGATTCTGTGATGCCATGATGTGTTGCTGACATCAGCAACTGAATGAGCAAGCTTTCTCAAATTGAATGATGATAAACCCACTTACTAGTTATGGGCAACCAAGTGTTTTTCGAAAATTGGAAAACAAAGCCTTCAAAATGTGTTGGTTAGCATATCTCCTGTAGCATCTGCACGAAATCTGGGTGTCTTGCTCCAAAGTGACTTTTTACTAGACAACCACATCAGCTCAACAGTCCAGCCTGCCTACTTTCTGCTACATATTATTACAAATTCGGGTCTGCTTAAACAGGGATACTTCATGCAAGTGGGTCCATACATTAGTGACATCCGCCTCGACTTCTGTAACTCATTACTTGAAGGTCTTCCAGCCTGTGCAATAAGGCATTTACAGTTGGGGAAAACTCTGCAGCTAGGGTTTTCTGCCGATAGTATAGCGATCGCCACATTGCACCACTTTTTGCCGACCTACGACCAGCTCCCAGTCAGGCAGCATATCGACTTCAAGGTGTTGCCAATCACGTTAGGTCTCTTTATTCTCTTGCTCTAGCCTACTTATCAGTACTGCTTCACTAGCAGGCTAGGCATTTTACCACCTGCTCTTCTGACTCGATTCGTTTAGCTGTGCCTCTAATCAATTTGAAAAGTCTTTTAGAAACCGTGCCTTAAGTTTGTATGCTCCTAAAGCTTGGAATTCACTCCTGACTAAGGTCGTGACATACCTTGACTTGACATTGTAACAGAAGCTAAAACCTACCTGTTCTGCACAACATTTGCTGGGTCCATATGAGTTGTCCTTTGTGTGCTTATGCGTGTTGACACTGTAAGTGCTATTACTAAGCTATTGACTTTCTTCCTTTCCAGCACATGTAAAGAACCTAGAAAGAAGTTTAGTGCTCTAAGGGTGCTATACGTCTTGTAGTCACAATACTAATTTGTATTATTGTTATTATGCTATGAAAGAGAAAGGGGAACTGTTATGATGGATGCTGGACACATAACCGAGCCCTCGGTTCCACATGCTTGTACCTTTGTGCCAGTTTCTTATTGGAAGATCATGAGCTGAACCTGACCCGGTAAGCTAACTCTTGGTCGACTTGCAATGGGTGAATAGGCAATGCGGTCCGTCCGGCTAGGCTTTGGACATCGCTTGCCGTATGCAAGCAGTAAGGATAGCCATTGAGGCTCTTCTGCTGCTATATTGATGAGGCTGTTGATTCAGCCAGCCTTTACTTAATAACTGTGATGCACAACTTGGTGTCTTACTAAGAAAATTCATCACAGGCATCTTAAACTGCACCGTTTTGGCATGGTAGCATCAGCTGAGCAGTAGCACAGTTGCTTGAGTGAGACATATCAGTGTTGAAGGACTACCATACATTGGCTAAGTATGCACTGATACAATTCATAATTGTTTCCTATTTCAGAAATCGGCAGATCAGGCTCTGGCTTACTTATGTACTCAAGCCAATGATTGGTTTGAAAGCCTCGGCTAGTTGCCTTCAGTCTTTAATGTCAGATAGCAAGGTTTTACCTAGGAGCTTTTTAAAGCTGTAGTTTGAGCTTTTAATCCTGACTGCCATGCTATGACATCCTTTGTGCAAATGTGGGCAGCAGCACTATTCTATCAGCTGCCATTACTATTTCAGAGACCGAAATATCCAACTAATTTGTGGATGCTAATACTGTGATCCAATCTGCAGCATGATCTTTTGCTTTTATCTTTTTAGCAAAGCATGCAAACGAAGATCTGACTGGCATTGACAAGATGATTGAAATTTGAACCTACTACTCATTGGTTTCAGCAGAGTTTTTGAAGCACTTGCTGGACGCTTTTGGCGCCAGCATAATTATTTATTGAAGTGAAGCCTAAGCAGCTTTATGTTGCTGCTGGCAGACCATGGTTTCAAAAGAAATCGCTTTGTTCAGCTACCACATTTCAATAAAAATATAAAGAAGTGAAACAGCAATTAGTGGTTCTTCAGTGTACATCATATTCTTAAACCAAGTAGGTCTGCACAAATCCATGCATTGGGTAGGTGGTCACAGCCTGCATTGCTTGTGAGTTCTAAAGTCAAATCTCTATGATGAAAACAGCCAGCCCTTCACTGCCTTACACTCATTCGGTTTCATACCACACTATTGTAGTGCTGCTATGTGTCGTTGTAGCATTATGGAAGTGCAACTCATAGTTCTGACTGAACTAGATACTTGACTTGCATCTTGCTAAGAACCTGTAGGCTGCTACATTTTAACTTCTACAAATGGGACTTGTCTGCTTGATCCCCCACAAGAATAGGGCAATGATTGCGAAAACCTTAGTCCATAAATTGACTTAGTTTCAGCCAGCAGTTCCGAGTTTTTACTATTGCATCTTGACTGCAGATTGTACTGTTCAAAAAGAACTGAGAACCCCCCATGGCCTGTAGCCTGCTGCATATATCGGTTAATTACTCAATTGTCTCAACAGTTGCTATGACTGTGCTGCATGCATGCTCATTGTTTATACCACAGCTTTCTCACTCGGAAGTGATTGATAGGCCAGATATGCTTTTTGCATGTAGATGGCAATCTTTGGCACAAATTGAAATTTGGCTTGCTCACACTTGGCCTTTCAAGTTATCATAGCAGAGCCCAAATCAGTCATGAGAAGTTGTGAAGGTATTATCTCCGAGGTTACTCTCTTGCATAATGGGTGTCCAAATGGCATTTTGGTCTACATACTGGTGCAAATGCACCTAAAGTTGTAACTGCCGAACAACAGTACATATAGATGGGAATTTTTTAATTGATGCAGCATGCATCTGTGAAGCCGATTGCAGGTCAAGCTCAAGGCTAGCTTGTCTTGTGACAGCTTGCTGTGACTGTCACATACGAATCAGAACCCGAGTGGCAATTATAAGTCGGCAGGCCCGACTCTTTTCAAAGTCTGGTCTATGATTAAAAAAATGATGGATCATCAGATGGCTGGATTTCGACGACCAGCAGTCAGTTGGCGTTGCCCAGCCTAAGGATGCACCTTACAATCCTTGTCATTGAGGTAAGCATTTTCTTTGCTCACCAGCTAACTTGGCAGCCACATGGGGGCCCCTCCCGTTGTCTGTGGGCCGTGACGCCACACTAAGTAAGGCGGTTGCTTATCATGACCGAGGTCGTGGGTTCGAATCCTGCAGTGAGTGATCCTTTATTTCTGTTGTTAGCAGTGGTGATAGCCTTTAAGGCTCTTCTGCTGCCGTACAAAAAGGGCTGTTAAATCAGCTAGTATTTTTTGGTTGCGACATGCATACCCCAAAGCAGTTACATTAGTCTACTTTATGGCAGCACCAGTGCTGCACTTTGTATTTGCCTGTCTGTTTATGCGTAAGAAGTTTGGAATACACGGTTTGTAGAAACATGATTGTGAACATATTTATGCTCGAGAGAGAGAGGGAGAGAGAGTGGATGCAATCCCATGATATGCTCACCTCTGGTCAATTCCATACCGGCCGTCGCGATGGCAGCTAGCACAGCTGTACAATTCCTAGACGAGGGAGCGCTGCATTTTCGACGAGGGCATATTGCTAGTTCCTCATAATCAAGGAATTAGCAACCCAAAGAACGCTCGTCTTCATTGAATGAGTGAAGGCTGAATGAGATGTAACCTGGTTAAGTACGCCAGGGGAGGTTCAAGTCACACTGCCGCTGCCCACGGCTTCTAAACAAGAAGTCGATGCCCGAGGACCCTTCACAGATGGGACCTGCACTGGCCTGTAGGCAGCCTAGCTTGACGTCGCTTTCACGGTAACTTGAAGCTACTGAGGAATGGCAGTTTGCCGGCCCGCCGGTGACTCATCGACTTGGTTGTATGAGTATCTTTTAGGGACTGGGATAGAAAGCCAAATGGCTGAGTAAAAACGGTGAGAAGCCGAAAGGTTGGACTTGGTAATTTACCAATACCACTGGATAGTTCAGTACTAGTGCCCATTCTGTTGGAATGGCAAGTGCAAGTTTCAGCAATTTTGAAATAAAAAAAACTGCCTCAATGTCATAGAAAAGTCGAGCAATGCCTGCATACGGTTAAGCAAGGTAGTGGCAGAAACTTATTTTCTGTGCCGGCCTCCGGTCGAAGCATCTGGCATTATGAACCAGAATTTATGCCTTGATTTGTTTTGGAGCTAGGGAATTCTGTCTGCTAGAAGTTTTTGGAAGATAAATTTATGTATCTGTAGGATGATGACTCAAACCATACTGAAAATTTGGTCAGAAAATAGTTATATGACTCGTTTGTTACCGTTCTGGATTGGCTAAGTAAGTCCCCCCTATTAAAACCCCTTAGAGCATCTAAGGGAGTACTTAGACCAGCGACTGAGAAACAATCCAAATCCACCAACCGAAGCAACCGATCCTTTCGAGCAGCTTGGAATGTCAAGGAGTTGGTATTGCACTACACAGTTAAAACGAATAAAGTTTCGATTGCCTAGCCTTGGGCAGGCCATTATCAAGAACCACTGTGGGCCTACTTCTAGCCGACTAAGAAGTTAGATATTGCATTTCATATACTTCTGAGTGCTTAAGAAATATTGATATGCATCGTGCTTATGTTTTGGACCCATAACTATATAATAATAGCCCAAAAGTCCTACGGCAGACCCAGTTGGCCATAGTGTTGAGGGGATAAATTACTTTTGATCCTGAGTGTATAATACTTCACTTGTGTAGCAATAGAATGAAATAAGGTGACATAGAGCTGAGATGTGATTTGGGACTTGACAGGTATGCATCATATATAAGCATCCGGTGAAGACTAACCCCAAGTGAAGCCAATTAGCCAACGGGTCATCTACAGAGTGGCTGTTGTGCAGCTTTAAGTAACTGGCTGCACTCGTGTCGCAGACTAGAAATCAGTTTAATGTCAAACGATATATTCAGAACTTTACTGTTAACATAGCATGTCAATGTGCTAGTGGGTCCACCTATCGTGGCTTTAAACCTTAGCCCCCATTTTCGATGAAGGATTTTGGTCTCTTGGATTCTTGGTTTGGAGTCACCATAGGGTTATCCTCTGTAGTTGGTGTTGTCTCCTGATCACAGGGTTTTGTCTATAAAAAAATTAAGCAAGGCTATAGCTGCCATGTGCTTTTTACAGCTGCATGCAGTGTTGCTGCACACCACAAGCATTTTTTGGTGCAGAGTTTGTAGTAGTGATTCGTGAAGCACCGCCATTCCTCGTATTTCGGCCGCGATTCTGGCGGCAGAATGGAATAAGGAAGGATCAATGTACAAGTGAAGGCAGCGGCTGCAGGCAAACACAACTCGATGTCACTATCCACAGCATGCTTGGGCACTATGATTAATGAACTGCCCTTCTTGTGCGTTTAGACAGACATCTCTCCTGGTAGACACTTGAATCAAGCCCCACTGATTGTGCATCGAATGAAATGTATATTAGAGCCTTCACGAAAGTGCCGAAAACGATAAATGATGAGTCTTGTGGCTGTTCATAATGAGGATGTGTCGCACCTAATTGCACCCGATCACAGCACTCAAGAGAAGCATCCTCCAGGTTCTACTTCACTTTTTGCTTCTGTATTTTGTATGGTGTCTGAATGGTAGCTCGGTGTTATACAGACAGACTGAGAGACATAGAAGAGAAACCGGGAACAGAAAGAGAAGGACTAGTGAGACCGAGCAGAGATGTAGAAAAGAGACATTGAATGTGTTTGTGTTGTTTAGGTACTAGGACCAGATCCTGCAGTTAATGCTTACATGGTAAATATTGAATATGCTACCACACGAAATATGCCCGTAATACCATTAAAAAAAGTTCTGCAGACTCAGCTATGGAAGTATTCGTGTATCAAAATTTGTAAATGATTATAACATACAAATCCCATCGTTATTTTGTGAAAACTGGTTAATATAGAGGACCCTTGAAGAATTGAGTACCTCAAGGTTTGGTTTTAGGGCCCCTTTCACTATCTATACTTACTGTATTGCTCTGTTATTGCCAAAAATAATCTTGGCTTTTATATGCATTCCATACGTCCAGCTCTACCTGTCCTTCAACCCTTGCTCCTTATTCGACTCACTTAATTCTCTTCCAGCATGCATCAACATTTGCATTTCGATGGCTATTAACTTCTTGGAGCTTAAAAATGACAAGACCAACCTAATAGTTTTGAGCAAATCCAATACCCAAAGGTTGGACTACCTAATCCTCAAGTTTGGTTGGGTCACGTAGCATCACACCCATGAGATATGCCCGTAATCTTACGCAAAGACAGCTACTCTCCTGCTGCCGACTATGGCCCATTCTTTTCGGCGATGCTGAGCTGCTACTTCCATGATCCTCAATATCTCAACTGCTCTCCTGACTCTGCTGTGCTTCTCACTTTCTCTTTGTTGCGCGAAACGAAGTCTGTTGGCTACCGAATGCGTACCGAAAGCCGCTTAGGCTGTTAGTGTGCTATGCAAAACTCCCCTGCTTAACACCCACATAGTCTTTATGACTTTGTGGAGTTACAGAAGGAGATACATTACATTACCTAATCAGGGCATACTATTCCAAAACGACTTATCTTTAGATGAGCAAATTTCCTCTTCGGTTAGGTCGGCCTACTTTTAAGAACATCGCCAAAATCGGACTCTGCTTGGATCTGACTACGACAGCCTAACTATTTAATTCGTTTCGTGACACCAGGTCTAGATCACTACCATTCTCTTCGTCCTGGTCTACTGCCCTGTGCCCTTAATCATCTTCATGTCGTGCATTACTCAGAAACTCATCTGGTCTGTTTTAAGGCGTAGCTACCACCTTACGATAAAATCCATTTACTAGTTATGGGCAAACCAAGGGTGACTCGGAAATCGGAAAGCTTAATGCTCAAAATCGGCTCTGCCAGCATATCTCCTAGTTGCGTCTGCACGAAATCTAGGTGTTCTGTTCGAAAGTGACCTTTTACTGGATGACCTCATCAGATCCACAGTCAAGTGTGCCTACTTCCAGCTACATAACATTGCTAAAATTTGGTCTTGCTTAGACGGGGATACTACATCAAAATTGGACTATGCATTTGTGATTTCCTATCTCGACTTATGTAACTTTAATACTCTGTAACTGTCACTGCTTGCTGCTCTACCGGCCTGTGCAATCAGGCACTTACAGTTGATGCAAAACTTGGCAGCTAGGCTTGTCTGTCGTGAACGTAGCAGTTGCCACATTTAACCACTTCTTGCCGACCTGCACTGGCTCCTAATCAAACAGCGACTTCAAGGTTCTGTCACTCACTTTTAGGTCCCTTTATTCTCTGGCTCCAGCTTACCTATCAGAACCATTCTTCCACCAGACTAGGCATCGTATACCACCAGCTTTTCTGACTCAAATCGTTTAGCTATACCTTGTACAAACGTCAAATTCTTTGGAGACCCTGCCTTTAGTTCGTATGCTCCCAAAGCCTGGAACTCAATCCCGACTGACGTCACCACATCCCATGATTTGATGATATTTAAAAAGAAGATCAATATAACAGCACTGAGTGGGCCCTTGAGATTCATCTTTTGCGTGCCTATGCATGCTGACACTGTCCATGCTACCACTAACAATATTTTACATGTTGAAACTGGGTATGTCATCTCTAACCATTATGCTTATTAACATTGTGCAAGTTACCTATAATCATTTGATCATGCTTCCTTTACAGTATATGTAAAGTGCCTAGAGAGAGTTTAAGTTGTCTGAGGGCACTATACAAATTTATTATATTATTATTGCACCACTTTTATCTGAGCTTCACTGGCTCCCTATCAAGCATCGAATTGATTTTAAGATCCCCGTATGGCCTACAGGTCGCTTCACTTGCTTGTACCAGCCTATCTATCCGACCTTCTCGAGTATGAGCTCGCACCAACCGCTCCTCAGCTTGTCTTATCCTGCCATCCCTCACACTAATTGAAATCTTTTGGCGATCGTTGCTTCAGCTCGTATGCACCAAAGTGTGGACTTTGGTTCAGGCTATGGTCACTATCTGCAATGACCCTGCATCAGTTGCACCTGTAAGTCTCAGCTAAAGATGCATCTTTTCTGCTCAACTTTCCCTTCGCACGAATGAACTTGTCTGTTTTTAGTTCGTGTGCGATTTGCGTGCGTACGTGTACATGATTCAATGCATATTACCACCCAGAGGTCTTAGTCACCTGTGGCCATTGGTGTCTTCATGTTTTCTATAGAACACAGGCCCAAGGGCTGAACTTGTTTGCTTTTACAAACTTTTTATACCTTGCATGTAGCTAAACCTTGGTTATTGATTTATTTAGATTATTTCCATAGTTGCAAGCACATGAATATAGATTTAGTTCTCTCAAGGTGCTTTAAAAATGACCTACTGACAACATTAATTAATACATGTATTAGTATTCAATGCCAGCAAACTAATAAGATCATTAATTGTTACCTGTAGTATTGTTAAAACTGTTCTGCAGATTCTGACTTATGAATGCATTTGTTGATCAAAAATCGTAAACGTCCATGAAATACGAATCACTTGGGTATTTTGTGAAACTATTGTTCAATGTAATGAATGGGGTAATAATATTACATTTGATATAGCATTCCCAGAGAACTCAATATCTTTCTAGGTGCTTTACATTTGCTGCAAAGGAAGCGTGATTCAATGGTTAGGGGTATCATGCTCAATAAATAACAAGAATAACATGGTTAAGGGTGACATGCACAGGATCAGCATGCAAGTATAGTTAGTGGCAACATGCACAGTGGCAGCGCGCATAAGCACATGACGGTTGAGTCACAAGGTGCCACTAAATGCAGTGATAAATAGATACGTTTTAAATTTTTTTTAATGCAGTCAAGTCAGGAGATGCCGTGATGCAAGTCGGAAGTGAGTTCCAGGCATTGGGAGTATGCAAACTAAATGCACGGATCTCCAAAGGATTTGAGGTTTATACTAGGTAATAGTAGGTAAACGATTAGATTCAGATTAGATTAGAATCAGCTCGAAATCTAGGTGTCATATTCCAAAGCGACCTCTCGTTAGACGACCACATCAGCTCCACAGTCTAATCCGCCTATTTTCAGCTTCATAACAATGCTAAAATTCGGGCTTGTTTAGATAAAGATACCACATCTAAGTTGGTCCATGCATTCGTGACATCCAGTCTCGACTTCTGCAACTCACTGCTTACTGGCCTACCAGCATGTGCGATCAGGCGATTGCAGCTAGTGCAAAACTCGGCAGCTAGACTTGTCTGCCGTGAGCATCGCAGTTGCCACGTTACTCCACTTCTCGCCGACCTGCACTGGCTACCAGTCAAGCAACGGATTGACTTCAAGTTTTTGTCGCTCACTTTTAGGTCCCTTCATTCTATGGCTCCAGCCTATCTCTCAGATATACTACCCCATCAGGCCAAGCATCGTTCCACCCGCTTTTCGGAATCCAACAGTCTAGAAATACCTCGTACAAACCTTAAATCCTTTGGAGACCGTGCATTTAGTTCATATGCTCCCAAAGCCTGGAACTCCCTCTCGACCTGCGTCAGAACATCCCGTGACCTGACCACATTTGAAAGGAACCTAAAAACACACCTATTTAGGACAGCATTTAGTGGGTCCCTGTGATTCGTCCTTGATGTGCTTATGCATGCTGACACTGTGCATGCTGCCACTAACCACATTTGCATGCTGACCCTGTGCATGTCACCCCTAACTATATTATTCACTTCGTTTGTTTTTCAAGCATGATTTAACTTACCATTCAATTGCATTTCACTTTACAGCAAATGTAAAGCGCCTAGAGAGAGATTAAGTTCTCTGAGGGCGCTTTATCAAGTGAATCATTATTATTATTATTATTATTATTATTATTATAGATTCCGAAAAGCAGGCGCTACGATGCCTAGCCTGGCGGCAAAAAATGAAGGGACCTAAACGTGAATGACAGAACCTTGAAGTCGATGCGTTGCTTGGCTGGTAGCCAGAGCAGGTCGGCGAGAAGTGGTAGGATGTGCAACTGCGACACTCACGACAAACAAGCCTAGCTACAGAGTTTTGCACTAGCTGTAAGCGCCTGATTGCACATGCCGGTAGGCCAGCAAGCAGTGAGTTACAGAAGTCAAGACGAGATGCCACAAATGCATGGACCAACTTAGATGTGGTATCCATGTATGTCTACACTGGCCCGAATTTCAGCAATGGTACGTAGCTGAGAGTAGGCAGATTTAACTGTGGAGCTGATGTGGTCGTCTAATGAAAGGTCATTTTGGAACATGACACCTAGATTTCATGCAGATTCAACAGGAGGTCTGCTGGCAGTCAATTTTGAGCGTCAGCCTTTCCAATTTCTGAATCGCACTTGGTCTGCGCATAACTAGTCAGTTGTATTATCATTCAATTTAAGAAAATTGGCTGCCATTCATGTGCGGATGTCATCAATACATGCAGCAAGGGAGTTATGAGAATTCCACGTGCTCGAAGGCTGGGAAGGATCAAAGCAAAGGTACAACTGAGTGTCTTCTGCTTAGAATTGAAAGCCTAGATTGTACTTGGCAATCACATCAGCAAGAGGGGAGTATAAACCGTGAAAAGAACAGGACCAAGCACGGAGCCTTGAGGTACCCCATATTTCAGAGGTACCTGGGATGATCTTTGTTCATTCACATCAATACTCTGGAGTCTCCCACTGAGATAGGACTTGAACCATTGCAAAGCAGTGCCAGAGATGAGAGGCGCTCAAGAAGAACTTGGTGGTCAATAGTATCAAAAGCTGCCGAAAGATAGAAGAAAACAAATAGAGAAACTCTACCCATGCTCACTTTTTGTGGTGATTTTACCCTACCCTCATCTGACCCTTGACCTGTGTGTGTAATGACCTTCGAGGCTCCATTTACCATGCTATAAATTGGTACGGATTCTTTCGCCCTGCAATGCTTTTTTGGAAACCTGTGACAGCTGATCCATTCAAAGGTTTTATTCAGCCCGAATACTTATGTGGAGCCCCTACAAGCCCGTGGGGTTTGGCTCGTAACCAGTAACTGGGTTCGTAGTTCATAACCTGAGGAGTTTGTAACCTGGGACCCACTGTACTATGCTGTTGCAGAAACACATAGTGGTCAATCAATTTTAAACCTCAAGTTATTTGTGTAACTTTGCATCGACTGTATCTAAAAAGCACAAATGCTTTTAAATACAATCCCGACCATTTAAGGAGCAGCAAGATGGCATTAATCCAATGGAGTGTTTGCTTACATGATTGGATTAGTGGATCATGTCCCTCTCGATCGTTGTACATGAGCCATCGCCGAACTTTACCTAGAAGAATGAAGAAGCGTTACATTAACTTAGTTCCATGCCCAAAAGCATTTCCAGCAGTGACTGCTGTCAACCCCATGAGCTCCCAGCACATCTGCAAGACCGGTTGGGTCTTTGCAACGGTTCCTGTAGGCCATTCCTAAATTAAAGGAGCAGTAAAAGATAGCCGGCGTGGCACTTAATTAACTGCGCAACTAACCGTATATTCCACTACAACATTGGAGCCTATGTATTGACCATCATAAATCAATCCGTCGGTCCATTTCACTTTAACTCTCATTCCAACGCAAAGTGACTGATAAGGCTCATTTTCAACCGCCGGATCCTGCAAGAGCATTATCTATAATTAGCATGCATTTGAAAACAGAGAGTTGTAAGCATTTAGTGCTACGCCTTACCATCAGCATACTGCAAGGCAAAGCCTTTGGGTAGTGCTCACTATAATGTCTTCTCTGAAGAGGTCTCGGCTTTCGGTATCTTCGACAGGAAAGTGAACTTCATGACGATCAGCATAACCTACTTTGATGACGATGCAACTTTCATAGCACCTACTGCTTTGGTTCAAGACTTGTACTTCATCGCCGACAGAAACTTCTGTATCTGTATGTTTCTTTGACTGCTGTAATAATGTGTAAAGTCATGAGCTTTAAGATGAGCTAGCAGGCAATGCATTTGGGCAGAAGACATTGACTTGGGCAATTGGGCCAAAAGTGCAACTTATGTGGAACTATACCAGAATGTGTCATAATCGTCGTGTCATTGGTCACTTTTCTGGATGAATAAGTGAACGTTAGTATTACAGTGCAAGGCTATATAGGAGCACGAGTCTTGCTACTTAATTATGTTTGCACCATCTGCTGTGTGTGTGCTTGTTGTGAAGTGATTTTGTACAAATATGCAGCATTTAATGTAATGTTTTATCGTGAAATATCCTTTCAGGTATCCGGATGGTTCATTCGGGTGTTCATTCAGTGGTAGCCTGACTTGGACCCTATTTTTAGCAATGCATCGGTCAGCTTTAGATTTTAGTTTCGACCTCTTCATATCTAGCATTGTATTGAGCATCAATTCGAAAGCGATATAATGGTTTGTAGCAACGTGGTTTCCTGGGCACTTTGTGGCAACCTTGTGAACAGACGAGAAAGCCGTGCCGACTCTGCGGCTGATGACGGAATTCTGGGACTTTTATCTCACCCCAAGTGCATCGTAGGCAGTGTGGACTTGATTACAGTAGCTATCAATGGCACATAATACATGCTTCAGGAGAGGATAGCTGTGCTGCAGTGCTCACGGTTAACAAGTGCCCTAATGGTTGCCGATGTTAGCAACTACATAGACTCCTAGCTACTACTTGATTTCCTGCCTCCCTCTCGACTGTCCTCCAACGAGTATAAGCTTGGTTGCAAGTCCGAGTATAAGCTTGGTTGCAAAGTTGATCAGCAATGTACCCCAAGCAGACACGGTTAAATTGTTTGATACGATTACCTGCCGAGTGCCCTTCTACCTTCGTTCTTGAAATGTGCCACTTTACACTGGAAGAAGAGCTGGTCTGCATAGAGAGATGCAAAAGACACGTTTCTGATGGAAAAACACTGATATTGAAAAACACTGATGCGCCTTGTGATAGCACTAATATTGTTGTGGCACTAGTAAATCTGACTGTCGGTTCAGCTATACTTCCAGGCATGCACAAATAATGTGTGCCCAACCACCAGAAGTCGTAGGCTGCAACCTTGGAGGTTACATAAACAGCATTTCGCCTGCAAAAATGAGTGAATGTTTACCATGTACTTGACTGGTGAAACGGCATGCTAAATCAGCCAGATCGTAACTGCTGAGATATTTATTATTTTCGGTTCCTGAATTATAGCGGCTTGGAACCCTATGTCGTAATCCATATTTAGACAGCATAACATCCAAAGCTATATAATAGGCTGTCATTTGTGCTCCAGAGGTTGAGCTGGAGGCATCTGCCAAACGGGAGTTGTGCTCTAGGCCTTGGGTCTGGCAGTTTCAATGCACTTTGGGTGCTGCACAAGATTTGTTTTACATTGATAGCCGATTCATCAGCCTCGTTTATATGGCAGCAAAAGCGACTTAAATGCTATCACCACCGATTGCAGCGGACAATAAAGGATCGCCTACTGTAGGGTTCGAACCCACGACCTGGGTCGTGAAAAGCAAGCACCTTACCCCTGTGCTAGGACACCAATGCGTTGGTATTGTAAGCTTATAGCCCTTGGTTGCTGTTGAATAGCCTTCTCTATGCTATGGATATGGACTTCTTCTCTTAAGGTATGGGTGCTGTTTGTTGCTGCTGCATTCTACTACTGTCGGCATACCTTCGAGCATTGGTGCCACACCTGCAAGTCACTAGCAACATTCCAGGCCTTTGAGTGTCACCGTTATTAGTCGTGCACCGGCTGGGACTAGCACTGTTACAAGATCTCTTGTTTTTTTGCCTAGTTCTTTGCAGACAGTAGTAGTGGCCGCTGCCTCACCCCCACGATTGTAGCACTGGCACACTCATTGGGGCTCCAGTTGCTGGAAAGTTGTTATGGTCATGCACACAAAATGCACATAATGTAAAGATTTATAGCATTTGCTCTGGTTTAGTAATAATGCTATCGATGTTAAATTTAGTAAGCTTCCCTGTGCAGGAGAAGCCTCCATCACGTGCAGAGGCTACGGTTCTAAAGCACTCTTTTGCCAGGCAGCTGCTGAATCAAGCAGTTTTTGGCCTACATGAAGTCTCCACCACCTCTAGCTCGCTTGACCTCGTATTCGCGAATTGGGAGCATATTGAGACTTCTGGATATGTTGACTGCAAACAATTGCAAATGACAGCATGCAAGGTCGCATAATTGCGGAAAGTTTTACTACTACCCCTGCTTGGGCTAGACCCCAAGTTAGCCGTCAACAATTTAGTCAAGGTCAGCAATTTAGTTAAGTAGTTTGACAGATTTCAATGGCAGCACATGAATACCTCATGCTTTACCAGCTTAGTATGATGCAAATAAAGACGTGGCAGATAAATCAAGCCTGTTACTGTGTTTGAATTCAAGCTGAAAATTATGAAACAAATTGAATGCATTGCGAGGCTATTCATGCTTCAAAGTATGAGTTACATATTCGATTAGGGTAGATGGACTAAATGCTTAAAACTATGCAGTAGATTTATGTGATATGTCGATTTTTAGCACCAGAAATGTAATGTCGATTATCTTGTAGTTGGATAGCATGCATAAAAAACTGTTATGTGAAAAAATTGATTTTGGGCCTCGGCAGTCCTGTCTTTAGGTCTTCCGATCACAAATGAGCTTATAATGCTGAGGGCGACTGCTGTGTGAGACCCACCTGGCTTTCTCTCATTCTGTGACGCCTACAAGCGGCTCGCAGTGGTTGAGTGGCGGTACCTAGCACGAAGCCTGCTTCTCCGGCAGCTCTTGCACACGTAACGTGAAATGCAGCTGTGCAGGATGTGTCTTGCATGCATTGGACACATCCTCCACGACTTCCACCTTTACGAAATGCAGCCGAGCAGTATATGCACGTCTGTAAATATGTAGCGGTGTCTGCATGAACTTGCAGATCAATGAGAAAAAGCAAGGCACATACGATCGATGCCTTATGCTCAATAGTGTACAGGCTCAAGTCAGGGTGAGAGGGGTCAAGACGAGAACATTGGAAGCAGTCTGTGAAGCTGGATTACATTAAGGTGCCGAAAGCTCTTGTGCTCACCAGCTTTCTTCTGGCTTTCGTCAACTTATTCACAACGATTGGCTCCCTTGCAGGAACGTTGCCAAAAAATGTGTCACTATTTGCTAATGCACAAATAATGTGTGCCCAGCCACCAGAAGTCGTAGGCTTCAAAGCACCTCCTCGGAGGTTGCATAAACAGCAGTTCACCTGCAAAAATGAGTGAATGCGTTTCAGCAGACTCCGGTCTCACTTGCGAGCTGACGACGCCGTAAGGCCAATAGTACTTGGAACAGTTGTCTGCTTTGCGTTTGAAGCCTCCGGAGAAAAATTCTTATTGGCAGAGCATTGACTAGGATGCTCTGCTTCGCCAAGCCACTACATTTGGGTGCATGCACACCCATGATACTCAGCCATTTTCGGTAAATGTCGAGCCAGGTGGGCAGGATTTTTGCGAAGAAACCGAGCATTGAGCTTGTCGATTCGTCGAGAATTTGCATGAAGTTCAATATCAAGACCATCTATCCTAGTCAATCTATGTATCAATGGCAATACAGTCATTGTCATGCTAATTGCGTTGGAGTATACAGTACATGCATTGTATAGTTTCGGAGTTCAAAAGATTTGGTACTTGTTACAGTACCCTGTAAATGGAAATTAGCCTGCGGATTGTGTGCTTACTAGTCGGCTTCTGAGTGCCAATGGAGTGGTGTGTCGGAGAGCAAGCCTCCAGTTCTGCCATTTTGATAATCTTTTAAGAGGTCAGGAATATTTTTCTTAAGCCCATAATTGCTCAGCAAAAATATTAGTGACGGGTAGATGGTTGCCTCTTGGGATTTATGTATATGAGTACTCGAGTAATGGTTCTGTCCACAGTAAAAAGTCCATAAAAAGCCTAAATAATTGACTTATAGATTAAAGGATATTTAAAAGAAAAGACTGGCTGCAGCACCGTCCGCAGCTTTAGGAAAATGATTGAAAACTGAAGATTAATGAAGGCAAGGGCAATTGTAATGCAAACATACACTGACCTCGCTTGGCACGACAGAGGTCACTCAAACTCTTAGCTAAGTTTTTCGCAAAAATAATTGCAGTTCACCAAGATACTAGCCATTTGACTTGAAGAGAAGTGAAAGGTGCCCCTGGGTCTTAGCCCAGACTTAAGGTGCTTGCTTTTCACCACCCATGCCGCGGGCTCGAGTCCTGAATTGGGTGACTCATTATTGCCCTCTGCAAGTGGCTTCGATAGCCATTGAGACGCTTATGCTTCTAAACAAATGAGGCTACTGAATCAGCTAACCTTTAACTTTTTAAGTTTAAAGATGGGCGGCTGATCGCTGGCGATGAATTCTCTCAGCTTAAGACTGGTAAGACGTAATTTAACCCATAGTCAACCAATCTAGCCCTTGGAAACTGCAGCATGTATACCCTGCTGGGTCTGGCTGAAGGAGAAACTGCTGCTACAAAAATTGAGCTTTGTGAGTGGTTTTCAAAGTAGAGGCCTCGACCTCGTGCCTGCCTTTCAATGTCTCGATTCAGCTCCTCTTTAACGAAATCCTCGCTAAGCCTCGACTAAAATAACTTCACCCAACTACCTAATTTTGTTATGTCAAACCTCATTAAGGCTGCTTTCAGGAAACAACTGGCCATGATTGTCTTTGTGTATGCTTTAGTTGGCTGGCCTAAGCATGATATTCGTTAGTTTACGCCCGCTTAATTTCATGGATGACACTAACCCCACGTGCTATACAATGATCTATTATTATTATTATTAAGCACTTTGGAAATGCATTTATGCAGCACAATCTAAGCTAAAAAATAAAAAAAAGCAATAGATCAAAAATTACAAATACGTGGTGCAAGCAAAAACAACTGGTAGACGATGTCTTTTGCTAGGCTTCCTTCCATGTCTCGCTCGTGACAACCAACTTTCTTATTATTCGCTGTACGGTTGCCTAGATGGCATACTAACGTGTTGGTATTGTGGGCTGTGCAATAATGACAAACCCCAAACGAAATAGTGTCTGTCTCATTTCTCACTCGGCCTTGGAAGCAACGACAGCCAATATTGCAATCACTAGAACACATTTTAAATATATATAGAACCTTTTTTAAATCCGTAAAAAGGTCTTTTGCATGACTTCTTGTAGATCCATAATTCTTTGGATCGTTAGAATAAAAATGTCAAGTATAGATACAAATCAACACACATAGCGAGATCGTTGAAGCTAATTAACCAAATTATTGGCTGTGCATAGCCGCATAAGAGGCTTCATGAACTGGGACAAACCAAATCTTATCAGCATATCTCATGTTGCATCTGCACGAAATCTTGGTATCCCGTTCCAAAGTAACCTTACACTGGACGACCGCGTCAGCTTTACAGTCAAGTCTGCATGCTTTCAGCAGCGTAACATTTCCAAGATTTGGACCTACTTAGACAGGAATGCTGCATCCAAGTTGGTCCATGAATTTGTGACATCCCGACTTGACTTTTTCTGAAACACTTGCAGGTCTTCCAGCTTGTGCAATTAGTAAGCTCACAGTTTTGCCAAACTCTGCAGCTAGGCTTGTCTGTCATGAACGTCACAATTGCCACATTCTTGCCGACCGGTACTGGCTCCTCATCAGGTAGCGTTGTCATTTAATGTTCATTCTTTTGCCTCAGCCAGCCTATCCGAACTACTTCCCCATCCGGCCAGACATTGTACCACCAGATCTTCTGATTCGTAATTTAGCTGTGCCTTAACCCAACTTCACATCTTTTAGAGACCGTGCCTTTAGTTCATATGCTGTTCCCAAAACATGGAAATCACTTCCGAATGACGTCAGGACATCCCCATCACTTTATGACATTAAAAATGAAGATAAAAACACACTGATGCCTCAAGCCATTTTCTGGGTCCATGTGAATTGTCATTTGTGTGCCTATGCGTGCTGACTCCGTGCATGTTATCACAAACCATATTCACTTGCTTCCTTCCAATACATTAAATGTGCCTAGGAAGAGCTATAGTTCTCTTAGGGAACTAGAAAGCTGTCTTATTATTATTATTATTATTGTTTTTGGATTGTCCAAGAAGTTGCTTTTGTGTATGTCATCGTCATAATGATGCGAATCTACCATCCTGTGACGAAGTAGCAGCTGCTGAATGGTCGATTTAATTGTGATGCAGAATGGGTGAAGCTAAAGCTACTTGACAGAGTGCAATTAATTTAGAAAAGTCTACCCTTGGGGAAATGCACTCCAGAGGCACACGATGCCTGTTAGTCTTCCATCAAGAGCCGATCATTTCTAAATGCATCCATGGCCGCACTTGCATGCACACCTACAGAAAAAAGTATAATTCATTTGTATAGCGTCCTAAGAGAACTTAATCTCTATTCAGGCGCCTCACATATGCCACGGGGCTCGAGCTTATGACCTCGGCCAGACCTTGGTCGGGGCGAGCACCGTACGCACTGGGCCAAACCAGCTATGGGCACATTGCACATATTCCTCGGTGCATCCTTAATAATAATAATAATAACAATGCACTTGATCCTTAGTGATCTTCGATCAGCTCTTAAAGCTCTATGACGATGGCAGGTGAGTGTATGAGCTTGTAATAACCGTCAAAAATAGTAGAAGGGGTGGTGCTCCGACATGCTGTGCCAAACATCAAAGCTAGAGCATTACTGCATACACATTAATCTTCGATGCAGCTACGATTTGTTGTAAATAAAAGTTTGGACAGGTTGACTCAACAAAGACATAATAAAAAAACTAGCTGATTTAACAGCCTCTTTTTGTATAGCGACAGAAGACACTTTATGGCTATCACCTCTGCTTGCAGTGGCGATAAAGGATCGCCCACCGCCGGATTCGAACCCACAACCTCGGGCCCGAGGTCGTGAAAAGCAACCGCCTTACCTAGTGAGCCATTACTTCTGTCAAGTATAGTTAACTAACTGCTCTTAGAATTCAGGTAGTTCAAGAAAATGCATCTGGGACGTATTGAATATTGAAGTTACCTGTTTACTTTCCCTTACTTCATATATTGTGCTGATAATCCTTCAGATGATGATTCAACCGTGCAGCTAATATTTACTGTTTTGTTAGCCTGCACTCTAGGCATTTTAGTGTGCCAAGTAGCAACTATGGGCACACGCAATGTTACCAGAAGATAGCAAATGCCAGAGCACCTTGTAGACTCGTTGCTTACCGTCAGGATCACTACATGAGTGCATCGATGACATTGCCAATTATTTCTCTTCGCGGCCAGTGGAAACAGCACACCATAGCAGCCTATAAAAATCATCTTTACGACGTAGAACTGTCACAGGCATGGAAACAATTCGCACTATTATACGGCTAGTGACGACTGAAATTCCTATGACCATAACACACGAGTGTATGAACGGCAAGTGCAGCGTACTAAGCTCTCTGATACTGTCTTCATGTTGTATCAACGGGTAGGCACTTTTCGAGAACACTAATGATATCTTGCTTGACTTCCGTTCACATTTGAAAACTGTTGTAGTTAAAGCTCAAGCCTCTAGCTTTTTACAATACTATGAGCTGCACACCAACCGACTATGGATTATTACCTCTTAACGTCACAGCTAGTAAGCTCTATACCTGATAAAAACCGATGCAGTAAACATATTGGTCACCACAAGAAGCACACTCTGCAAGTCCGGTTGGATGCCAGAAATTGAGATGACGGTGTGATCCATGCCATTTTATGTACGGTAGCTATAGGAAAGCTGTGCTAATTCGTGATTCGTTCGCAAATTTTGTGAAAAGAAGTAAAAAGAAAATCAAATGTTAGCTTATTTAACAGCTTCATTTATATAGCTGACAGAAGAGCCGTAACGGCCATCCATCACAGTATTAACGTAGCATATTTTCTCCAGGGGCATATTGAGCAACAAGCACATATTTGTCTTGAAGTTCATTTCCCAATCAAAGAAGACAGCTAGGCCTTTGGACCCTATTCCCACTGTGCAGCTTCTATGCGTATGCTGCATGTCTGAAGAAAGAATAAACTTGTGTCAAAATGTGCTCCACAATCAATTTGCTAAACCTCTGCATATTAGTAATATAAGTATAAAGCACTTGCGGTAGATATCCCGAAATCTAAGCCATCTGAACAAAGAACGCTGAAAACGATCCGGCCTAGACCTATAACAATAATAATAATAATAATGCACTTCATAGAGCGCCTCAGAGAACTCAATCTCTTTCTAGGCGCTTTACATTTGCTGCAAAGGGAAACGCGACCGAATGGTAAGTAATATCGTGCTCGATAAACAACATGAATAACATGGTTAGGCGTGACATGCACAGGGTCAGCATGCAAATGTGGTTAGTGACAGCATGCACTGTGTCAGCACGCATAAGCACATCAAGGACGAATCACAGGGACCCACTAAATGCTGTCCTAAATAGGTGTGTTTTAAGTTCTTTTTAAATGAGGTCAATTCAGGAGATGTTGTGACGAAAGTCGGGAGTAAGTTCCAGGCTTTGGGAGCATACAAACTAAATGTACGGTCTCCAAAGGATTTGAGGTTTGTACGAGGTATTGGGTACACTGTTGGATTCCGAAAAGCGGGTGGTACAATGCTTGGCCTGGTGGGGGAGTAGATCTGAGAGATAGGCTAGAGCCAAAGAATGAAGTGACCTAAAAGTGAGCGACAAAACCTTGAAGTCGATCCGTTGCCTGACTGGGAGCCAGTGCAGGTCGGCGAGAAGTGGTGTGATGTGGCAACTGCGATACTCACGACAGACAAGCCTAGCTGCAGAGTTTTGCACCAGCTGTAATCGCCTGATAGCACATGCCGGTGGGCCAGCAAGCAGTAAGTTACAGAAGTCAAGACGGGATGTCACAAAATGCATGAACCAACTTGGACGTGGTATCCTTATCTAAACAAGCCCGAATTTTAGCAACGTTATGTAGCTGAAATTAGGCGGACTTGACTGTGGAGCTGATGTGGTCGTCTAACGAGAGGTCACTTTGGAACATGACACCTAGATTTCGAGCTGATTCAACAGGAGATATGCTGGCAGAGCCAATTTTGAACGTCAGCCTTTCCAATTTCTGAGCCACACTGGGTTTTCCCATAACTAGTCAGTTAGTTTTATCATCGTTTAGTTTTCGAACATTTGCTGCCATCCATGTGCGGATGTCATCAATACACGCAGCAAGCGAGTTGAGGGAATTCGAGGTGCTCGAAGGCTGGGAGAGATCAAAGCAACGGTACAACTGAGTGTCATCCGCATAGAAGTGAAAGCCTAGATTGTGCTTGGCAATCACATCAGCAAGAGGGAGAATATAAACTGTGAAAAGAACCTGACCTAGAAAGGAGCCCTGAGGTTCTCCATATTACAGAGGTACCTCAGATTATCTTTGTCCATTCACGTCAATACTCTGTAGTCTCCCACTGAGATCGGACCTGAACTATCGCAGAGCAATGCCCGTGATGCCCAGGCGAGATGAGAGGCGCTCTAGAAGAACTTTGTGATCGATAGTATCAAAAGCTGCCGAAAGATTGAGCAAAACAAGCAGAGACACTCTACCTATGTCTGCGTTCCTAGGTAGATCGTTGTGCACCGTAAGCAATGCTTACTCTGTGGAGTAATTAGCTCTAAAGCCAGACTGGAACTTACTAGCAAGGTTTGAAGTTTCAATATGAGTTCAGCTGGTCCACCACGACCCGTTCCAGTGTCTTTGATAGGAATGGTAGAAGGGAGACTGGGCGGTAGTTGCTCAAGTTCTCTTGGTCTAGTGTTGCTTTCTTAAGAAGTGGACTGACTACAGCTTTTTTTAAAGGTGATGGGACATGACCTGAGGCTAATGACATATTAATGATGTTAGTTATGCTTGGCAGTAGCAGAGCAATGCAACGTAGGAGCAGGTCAGTGGGAATAGGGGCCAGAGGACTTGCTGTCTTCTTTGATTGGGATATGAACTTCAGGACGGGATCACTAGTGACCTGCTTAAATGTAGACATTGAGGTGCAGCCAGGAATCGGGGAACAGCACTTTAGGGGGTGTTGTTATTGCAGGGATGGACTCCGTGATCTTGTCTATCTTCTGCACAAAGAATCGAGAGACGCGATCGGCTAGATCATCACAAGGATCATCGGGCGAGGAGCTAACCTGGGAGCTGTTGAGGAGATGTTTGATCTTCGACATCAGAATTTTTGGATTGTGCATCTGTGATTCAACAATGTTTTTATAGAAGCTAGACTTGGCCTTTGCTAGGATCGATTGGTACGACCTACAGTAGTCTTCATATGCCTGTCGATGGAGAGTCAGTCCTGATCTTGTGTATGCTTTTTCAAGCTTACGCTTGGTAGACCTGGCTAATTTAATGTCTGTGGTAAACCATAGGCCGTCTGAGCGAGGGCGCACATTGCGCTTAGTCAGAGGTGCATCATCGTCGAGCGTGTCAGCTAGTGTCATGTTGTAGCTATCTACTAATGATGACAGATCGGAGGGAGGACTGAGCGGCAGAGACGAAGCAGATATTCTCGCAATGGCGATGTCGAGTGTTTTGAGGTTTCGCGATTCACTGGTTATTTTAGAGGAGGAGGTGGGCACACACAGTAGATTGAATGAGATCTGCATGTGGTCAGATAAGCAGGATTTGGTAATAATTGGTGATGACAAAGTGCAGTTGTATGAGAAAATCTGGTCGAGTGTGTGACCCTTGATGTGAGTAGGGCCACGCACATGAGCCACAAGAGACAATGAGTCAGTCAATGCACAAAATTCAGTGCTGAAGCCGTCAGATAAGTTATCAAAGTGAACTTTGAAATCACCCATAACGAGGAAGGATCAATTTCTTGCACACAGAATCGAAATGAAATCGGAGAAATCTGAGATAAAGTGTTGTGAAAATGTTGAGAAAGACCGGTTTTGTGAATTGTGAGTGTCCCTTGTCCATAACTTGGTAAAAATTATGAGTGAATGGACCAGTAATTTCCTACCGCCTTCTGCTGTTTTCGTCGTATGAGGCCCACATAGTTTCATGTCCGGCTTAGGTTTCTCAGACGATCCAGTAATAGATAGAGATTTAGCTTTCTTAGGGTGCTATACTAAAGACAAATGCATATTATATATTACCCTAAGACAACTAAATATCTTCATAGGCATTTTAAGTAGGCTGGAAAGAAAGCATGTCTACTGATACAAGTTAACATGCATATTGTCAGAAAGCATACTGGTAAGTACATTAAGCACAATTCACAAGAGAGAAATAAAGATTGAGTCTCGTTCATCGCCCACATCTGAAATCGTGTCTCCGTGAGACTCCACATGAACAGCCGCCGCCGGAGCCATTGTTATACAACAATTGGTAGAGCAGAAGATGGTTTACTCGTGCCGAAAAGAGTATCAAACCTTCTATGGCCTAGACGGGACGCCTATACTGAGGTTTGAAATGTTTAACGGCGGAGGCCACTTTATGCCTTGCCTTCTAACGTTAGAGAAGACTGTAGCAAGGCTATAGATTTCGATGCCGTTAAAGCATGTTGTACCAGTGTGTCGGGGCGATAACGCGATACACGAAAGGGGTGACCATCCGGCCGACGTAAAGCAAGACTACCACAAGCTGCGAAATGAGTTAATCCTGATCTTCTTGTGGTTAACGGATGAGGAGGCCGAACTTGAGGCCGAAAGGTTTCGGCTGGAGCAGGAGCAGCTCGCCGGAGCCGAGTCCGGGACAAAGATAGCGACGAGCCAGCTTTATCACTGGTCGATCCCACCGTCAACTTCTCACAAGAGCCAGACAGGCCAGCGGATTTATTCAGCTGCCGAAGCTATCCGACTGCAATACCGGTAGAGAAAGCGGGTATGGGACCGCTTCCGACCTAGTAGCCGCAACAGCCGAAGAGCGCCAGAACAAAGTAAGTTCGCAGCAGCAGCCAGAGACGAAAGACGGGCAGCATGTGACGGCTTCCAGCGCCGAGGCGATAGTAACCTGCGACGTCTCGCAGGCGCCACGATAGCGACGTCTCGGCAGCGAAGAGCAGCAGTGAAAGCGACGTAGCGGCGGAGAGCATCTCGGCGACAGGGAGCGCCCGAGAGAGCAACGTTTCGGCCTGGTAGCGCATGACGTGAGCGTCTCGGTGGTAGACAGCACCCGCACAAGCTTCTTGGCACAGAGGAGGGCCTCGAGATAGCGAACAGCGGCGGGGCGATACTATCCTTCGACGAGGCGCAGGCGGCCCACGAGAGCGTCGCGAAGGTGAAGATAGCCCGTGAGAGCGACGTCTCGGCCGCGGAAGCCCAGCAGCGCAAGCGTCTCAGCGGCAGAAAGTACCAGAACGAGCGTCTTGGTGCTGAGCACAGAGGAGCACAACTGCGAGATCGACTCGGCGGAGTAGAACTCCGAGAACGACGAGGCCATATTAATGATATTAATGATTCGGGTAGGTTTTCGCAGGGCCGGATCGACCGGCGACGAGTGCATGAGACCAGCCATCGGCGCTCTCACGGAGGTGACCTGAGGGAACCACCTGACAGCGGGAGCGGTGTCCCAGCTTTGCCTAAAGTTGGGCAGCATCTATGACCGGCTGCTCTCGAGGGGCAGAGCTGACGTGTGCCTCCTGTTTTTGGCTGACATGTAGCCTGCACCCCATTCAAGCAGGTCGGAGCTCGGAAATGTTGAGATTAACCACCTGATAGAGCCCGAACGACGTACTGCAGGAAAGGGCAACAACTTTTGCTTCGGGCCATCGTCTGAGCAGGCAGTAGAGAAGTGCTCGGGGAACCGATAGCTACACAAATTTCCAGACATGAGGGTCGCCCCTCTCCAGCCAGGCTGGCGTACTAGGATCTCTGTTTTCTATGGCGGAGGGGATGTTGTGTGCGCCTGCTGCTTCTGCTATTATAATTAGCGAAGCAGCATTCGGCCACTATGGCATGCCCCGCCTGCCGCTTGCACCAGGTGATTGGGCAATTGACTATGCGAAGCGTCCTGACTTTGATGTAAGGATGTTGCCCACAACAGCTGCACTCCCGCATCTTCGGAGAGTCATCCAGTTCATATATGCAGTCGTTTAGAGAAATAAGGATTGAGTCTCGTTGACAGCCCACGTCCGAGCTCGTGTGTCTCCGTGAGACACACGAGCAGCCGCAGCCGGAGCCACTGTTATACATCACTGCTCATAGAACAATTCATGTTCTAGTGGCGAGACTCACTGGCGTGCACGCAAACGCTGCATTGAGTGCACACTAGTAGCTTGCTTGGTCCATTCTTAGCGATGTTTGTCTCGACGGAAGTACTCGGCTCCCGTCTCTGGAATTCGCCGTATCCAGCATAAAAGGCGCTCTCAGGCATAAGAGGAAGGCTCTCATCTGGTATGTCTTCGCCCAGGTCATTTAGCTGGGTACTCTGTGAAATAAAACCAAGCTTAGTCTGTACCCTTATGGGACTTTGTGAGTGCCTCACAGTTGCAATGCCATCGATTCCCTCGGTGCCTGTGAGTTACTCTACCTTTGTAACCGGCGCCTGTGCCAGCAAAGAGCAGATATCGCAGTGAGGAGCCGCCAGGCTAGCCTGCCTGTTATGATCCCTTTCGGCTTCAAAATCTGGTTCCTCGAGAGACCAAAGCTTGCTCAGATTATGTGCCCAATTACCAAGCCTTAGAATTAATTCCGGAATCGCCTGAGGAGAACCTACAAGCAAGAGAATAGTAGTGGCAGTGACAACTGTCAACAATGCAACGCGGCTGAATTAGTAACAGCGTATACGATATCTATAATATACCAACATAATGTCTTTTTGAATATAATGTAATGGCCGCAAACAGGCAACCTTAATGTGTCTGAGGACAGCAACAACAAAACTAACCGCGCATCTTTTTGCAATGCCAAAAGCAGGTAAACGAAGCAATTATTTTTTGTGCATGCGATGATTGATGTATCCTTTATATCGATTGAAATTTGAGGTACTAGTTTAATTGTTTAAGGCCATATCGAAATTAACAAAACGAGTACCTGTCTTCCTTGATCAGTATGGTGGAAATCACATTCCTCAGACACAAGTATTCCTAGTTGGCAGGCTTGCAGCCATGAATTTTGTTGGGGTGTGTTGTAATCTTGACTTTAAATAAGTGTGACCAGAAGTCACAGGACGTGTTATGTCATGAAACTATTTTTTCTGTCCTGGTTGATTAGCAAGCTAAAAGTAGACCTAGTTTCTTCAGAGTTCCCACAAGTGCCAACCGTGTTTCCCTTAAGGAATAAAACCAAAGTTAATCAAGATGCCTTTTTTCTGACTTAGTTGCTCATTGCTGTAACTCTAGTTAGATTCGATTAGAGTGTGATGACGATCCTGAGACAAATACAAAGTATTGTCTCTCAATAGAGTGTTGAATAGCCATTCCGTATTGTGGTTTCTTCACACCATTGCTACATGTATTACTGACATCCACACATGGATGGCAGCAAACTTTCTCAAATTGAACGACCGCAAAACCAACATACTAGCTATGGGCAAACCAAGTGTGACTCAGAAACTTGAAAAATTGTCGCTCAAAACCGGCTTCTCCAGCATATTTCCTGTTGAATATGCATGTAATCCCTCAGCTCCACAGTCAAGTCTGCCTGCTTTCAGCTGCATAACATTGCTAAAATTCTGGCTTACTTAGACAATGATACCATATGAAAATTGGTCCATGTTTTTTGACATCCCGTCTAAATTTCTGTAACTCACTGCATGCTGGCCTACCTACCTGTGCAATCAGGCGCTTACATTTGATGAAAAGTCTGCTGCTATACCTGTCTGTCGTGAGCGTCGCAGCTGCCACGTCACACCACTTCTCACCGACCTGCACTGGCTTCCAATCAAGCAGCGTATCGACTTCAAGGTTTTGTCCCTTACTTGTAGGTTCATTCATTCTCTTGCTCCAGCTACCTATCATAACTACTTCCCCAACAGGCAACGCATTGCACAACCAGCTGCTCCGACTCAAGACGTTTAGCTAAACCTTGTACGAATCTCAAAACCATTGAAGACCGTGCCTTTAGTTCATATGCTCCCATGGCCTAGAACTCACTTCCGACTGACGTCAAGATAAACACATACATTTAAGACTGCATTTAGTGGGTGCTTGAGATTCTTCCTTTTTTGTGCTTATGCCGACTGACACTGTGCTTGCTGATACTAACCATATCTACACGTTGACCTATGTATGTCACATCTAACAATGTTATGCTTGACGACATTGGCGAATGTTACAACTAATCATTTGGTCATATTTTCTTTAGAACAGTGCCTAGAATGAGATTCAGTTCTCCGATGGCATTATGCAAATGTATATTTATCAATGTAATCATAATGTAATGTAATGTAATTAAAATTTAACTATTGTCTCATTAAGGTTCTGCCACTCATTTGTAGGTTCCTTCATTTTCTAGTTCCAGCTCACTTATTAGAACTTCTTCCAAACCAGCCTGGGCATCAATCCACTCGCTTTTCTGACTCAAATCGTTTAGCTACCTCGAATCAACCTCAATTCATGGGAGATCGTGCCTTTAGTTCGTATGCTCCCAAAGCCTGGAAAGCACTCCTGGTGACGTCACAACATCCCTGACGACAACATTTACAAAGAAGCTAGAAACGCACCTATTTCTCGCACCACTCGCTGAGTACTTGTGATTTGTCCTTTGTGTGCTCATGCGTGCTGATGCTGTGCCCGTTACCATTAACCATATTTATACGTTGACAGTATGCATGTTACCACTAATCATACTGCAAGTTGACACGCACATTTTCCCTCTGACCATATTGTGTATGTTGACATTGTGCGTGTTACCCCTAACCACTTGATCCCGCTTTACAGCATGCGTGAAGTGACTAGTAAGAGATTAAGTTCTCCGAGGGTGCCATATAAATGCATTATTATTATTATTTCCAATAATTCTAAAGTGCATAACAATAAAAATAAGATAATGCATTTGTATAGCACCTTAAGATAACTAAATCTTTACAGGCATCACAGATGTGATGGAAAGAAAGCAAGTTAGCTGGGAATGAAGTAGTATTAATTCATTAGCGATACATTTGCAATGTCTGAGCACATAAGCACTTAAATAAAAATTCGCACAACCAAGAAATTACTTTGAAGAACCGGTAGGTTTTAGCTTTTTTGTCTGCATGTCAGTGCAATGTCGTGATCATTTGATTAATTACTAGCACCGATTAGCAGTGCCTTAGCATGCATGTTGAATCAATTGTTCTTAGTATAAATGCTTTCAAACTTTTTTCTAAATATGCTCAATCTATTGTCTTTCTAACTTTTTTCTAAATATGCTCAATCTATTGTAGCTGCCTCGAATTTTTCATATCTTAACAGATTTTTTAGCTCGTGATTTCACTAAAAACATTTCAGCAGTTCATAGATACTCCTTATATCACTAAGCTGGGACTGGAGGGAATCAACTTCGATGAAGCCTGACCTAAAACCAATTAGGTTTTGAAACATATAGATTGCGACTGCCTTCACAACTTTTTAATGTCTAGCACTGAGGTACGTTCAAAGGACGGATGGATAAATAGTAGCGATATTTATATTTCTATTTACTATTGCTGATTTCCGTTCGCTGTGTTTACCGAGGCAGCTAGCATCTGTTGATAACAAACAGCATAACGCTCTTCGTCGTTTTTGCTGAAGGGTTCATTTTCATATGAACCTATTCAAGTTTAAGTTTTTAGTAAATTAAACTATCATGATAATTTAGAGAATTAATATTTTTTGAAGTTGAAAGGTTGGTTTTCTCTTAATCAACTGAAGCACAAGTATGATTGACAATGGCAGTTTCTGGAGGTAAAGAGAAAAATTACATACCCATTTGTTGCGATTTAATTGGTGATGACATCGGCAAGCCTGGCGAAGACGGAACTGGAAGATTGTTTTCTTGCTGTCTCAGCTGCAAACCATAAAATCGGGTTTTCTTGTTAGTTTCTTGAATTTGGAAAATCTCATGTTTTTGAGACCAGAACATGCTAGGCGGTGACATTTAGGAAGTCTTGTTCGTCGCACTTCTTTATTACCAAAATTTAGTGGCACATTTAAATATTGAGATAACGAGCTCAGCAACTGTTATCACACAGACTGAGGAATTGAAGAAGAGCACCTTCCTAGAATAGCAAGGCAATACAGCTGAATAGGCTAGTACTACCGATTGAACGCTCTAACGAACCAGCTCAGACCCTTACTATTGCGAGTAAGAATAACTGCATTGCTATGGTATCTTGGTAAGCTAATGCCAAATGACCAATGTACTTTATTTATGAGAGGCATGACCTTCTGCTAGCATATTGTGAGGTTCTATTCCTTCAAGTCAGATCGTAAAGCGCCACCTATTCAGATACAGCGAAGTAAATTCGCATGCGTAATCAGCAAGCGACCCACTCTATTTGCTGTGTTGATAGTACAACTGTTCCCTGCAGTCCTTGAATAAACCACCCGCAAATAAAGTACATATTTACACACTGGTTTAGTTTCTTACAGACCGGTCCAGTATTGTAACATGAGCAACCTCTTTTGACTCTCAAGACCCCAAGAGGCGTGGCTGGCAGAAATAGTCTTAGAACTTGTAAGGCGCTTGTGGCTAAAATTAGCCGCTATTTATTAGTGACCAGCGTGACTGCAGAAACACTTCTGTTAAAGATGATCCTCTTAAATTGCGGCAGTGTCACTATCGATGATAAAATAAAATGTATATATACATATATAACTCGCTCGTACAGCGCCCTAAGAGAACTTAATATCTATCCAGGCGCTTCAAATATGCCACAGGGCTTGAGCCCACGACCTTGGTCATTGAATGCCACTAACCATACGATCATGCTTCCTTTACAGCATACGTAAAGTACCTATAAACATATTGAGTTCCCTGATGGCGCTATACAAATATACTACTATTATTTTTGTTAATAAATGCATTCGCTTTTACCTCGGTCATCAAAAGCGAGCACATTTATACCTCAGTCGAACCAGGGCGGTATCTTGTTGAGTAATTCTATCATCTATATGGAGCACGTGTACTGTATTTATATATCCATATCCAACTGTAACTAACTAAACAAAGCCACTAAGAGTATGTGAGTATTAGGCAGTACAATTTTCTTTAGCGAACTCAAGGCCTAGTCAACTTTCGATGACCATCCAGTAGCCAAAAGACTCCATCACACGAAACAAAGAAAAAAGAGAAGCGTAGCTCAGTAGTAAGTGAGTGGCATTGAAGCAGCTGCCCGTTATATAATGTAATGTATCTCCGTCTGTAACTCCACAAAGTCATAAAGACCATGTGGGTGTTACGCAGGAGAGTTTTGTTTAGCACATTCACAGCCTAAGCGGCTTTCGGTACGCATTCGGCACCCAACAGATTTCGTCTCACGCAACAAAGAGAAATTGGGAAGCATAGAAGAGTCAGGAGAGCAGTTGAGGTAGTGAGCTGCATAGAAGTAGCAGCTCAGGACCGCTGAAAAGGATGAGCCATAGTCGGCAGTAGGAGAGTAGTTGTTGTTTCGCAAGAATTGTGGAAGCGAGTTCCACAGTCTAGGACTTGCAGAGCTAAAGCTTCTGTCGCCAACTGTCTTTAAGCGGAGGAATGGGACAGCTAATTTACTGTCCACACAGGACCTGAGGGCACGAACAGGCTGAAACTGATGCAGCAGTTCAGCTAGGTACGAAGGAGTTAAGCTGTGGCGGGCCTTGTGGGTCAGCGTAAGAACTTTGCTCTGTATCCTTTGCTCAACAGGGAACCATCCTAGCTCTTTTAGCACAGGAGACAAGTGCTCAAACCGCTGGGACTTGAAGACTAGCCTTGCAGCCATATTCCTAGTCCGTTGTAGGGGCATAATAGCTTTCTTTGGCAGCCCAGTCAAAAGGGAATTACAATAATCAAGCCGAAACAGAACTAAAGAGCTAGTTAAATTTTTTACAAGCCACTGTGGGAGACAGCTCCTAATCTTGGATAGGGATCGGATGTGATGGCTAGCTGTAGAAGCAGTCTTCTGAATGAAGCTTTTGAAATTGAGGCAGCTGTCGAACACGACACCGAAATTTCGAGCACGTGATGGTCGCACATTAGCATCACCTATTAGAAGAGCAAAGCCTTTTAATCCAGCCACACGCTTAGGGTGTCCTATGAGCAGCAGTTCGGTTTTATAATCATTTAGTTTCAAGAAGTTTTCCAACATCCAGGATCGAATATCGGCAAGGTAAGCATTCAGTTTCTCAGTTGCCGCAGCAGATTCCGACGGTTTGAATAACAAATACAACTGAGTATCGTCAGCATAGAAGTGATATCCTATTCCATGTGCCTTAATCACTTTTCCCAGAGGTTGTGTATAAATGGAGAACAGCAAGGGACCGAGTACAGACCCTTGAGGGACTCCACAGGTGACCCTTCTCGTGTGTGAGACCTGACCCCCACATGACACGAATTGAACACGATCAGACAAGTATGATTTAAATCACGACAGCGCTTTGTCTGCCAGACCGATCGTTTTTCTCAATCGTTCAAGCAGAACTTCGTGATCAATGGTGTCGAAGGCAGCAGAGAGATCTAGCAGAGCTAGGGCAGTGACATTCCCGTCATCGTTGCCACGTAGAATGTCATTGTTAACACGGAGGAGAGCAGTTTAATCCGGTTCTGCCTCTTGAACCCTGATTGAAATGTTTCTGACATTCCATTATTTTCAATATGTTCAACCAGCAGCTTAGCAACAATTTTTTCAAGAATCTTTGATAAGAACAGAAGAAGCAAAACTAGGCGATAGTTTGCTACGACCTCTGTGTCTAATCCAGGCTTTTTAAGAATAGGTCTAACGATTGCCGATTTGAAGGACTTGGGGACGACCCCTCTTCCCAAAAAAGCATTAAAAATCTTGGTTGTGGAAGGGCTAAGTTGGTCTGCTACTGAAGACCACAGAGATGAAGGAATAGGGTCTTCAGGAGACGAGTTCTTTTTGCTGGACCTTATTAAGGCAGCCACATCGCTTGCAGAAACGTCGGTGAACCTTGTAAGGAAGGTCACAGGTTGAGGAACGGCGATTGCTTTGGTCGGAGAGGTCTTAATGGAGGCACGAATGTGCCCAATTTTTTTAGTAAAGAAGGCTGAAAACTTTTCGGCTGAGCCCATAATATCTGAGGAGTCTGACCTGGCAGCATTGGCCAGTAAATGGTTTACTGTCTTATAAATCTGTTTAGTGTCCGACTGGCAGGAATTCAGCTTTCTAATGAAAAAAGAAGCCCTGGTTTTTAAAGCTTTCGGGTGTAAACTCGAAGGAAGTCTTTAAAATTGACAAGATCTGCCTCAGACCCCGATTTCTTGAAACGACGTTCTAGCCTGCACTTAACCCGGCGCATCTTAAGAATTTTTGTAAATAGAAAGGAATCTCCACGACTTTGAACACGGATAGAGCGAACGGGAGCATGCTTGTCAAGAGCACTCCTGAGTGTCATGTTCATCGCATCAGTGAGGGTATCGAGGCTGCCGGTCGAGTCTGAATGCAGATCAAGAAGACCTGCATCACAGATTTCAAAAACTTGTCCGTGTCAATGCTTTGTAAGTGACAGGCCGTTGCGGCTGGAAAGGATGTGCCCGCATCGGCAGCAGGAGAGAGAAAGCAGTTTTTGTCTAAAAATCGTGGAAGTGAGCCCCACAGTCTAGGACATGCAGAGCTGAAGCTTCTGGTGCCTTGGGTCTTAAAGTGAAAGAATGGAACGACTAATTTACTGTCCGTAGAGGATCCCATGGTACGTCTGGACTTGATGGCACACTAGGTAAGGTGGTTGCTTTTCACGATCTTGGTCCGAGGTCATGAGTTCGAATCCAGCGGTGGTGATAGCCATAAAGACTCTTTTCTCGCTGTACAAAAGAGGCTGTTTAATCAGCTAGAACAAGATGGCTGAAACTTGTGCAGCATTTCATACAAGTAAGAAGCCAAGCTATGACGAGTCTTGCGAATCAGAGTAAAATTTTTTGCCTGTATCGGTTGATCAACCGGGAGACATCGAAGCTCCCTCAGCAAAAGAGACGCAAGGCTATTTTTATGGTCATTTAGCTTAAGGCACCTGGCCGACATAAAGGCTGTAATGGTTGCAAGGCTGGCATTCAGTTTATCAGTCGCTGTAGCAAATACCGTTGGTTTAAATGACAAGTACTGCTGGATGTCGTCGGCTCAGAAGTGCGAGCCGACGCCATAGGTCCATATAACTTTCTGAGAGGCTCTTTAAAGAGAACAGCAAAGGGCGGACTCTTGTGGAACTCCGAGGGTGACTGACCTGCTGAATGAGACTTGAGCACCACCACCTGACACGGACTGGATACGATCGGACACGTAAGATTCAAATGATAATAAATGAATAAATGATCCGTTTGCATAGCATTCTATTAGAACCTAATCTTTATCCAGGTGCTGAACATACGCAGCAGGGCCACCAAACACTACCAAATAACTCGTATGTATCCTCACGGGTAAGCATGGAGCTGCACCGGGGGTGCTCTGTCAAGAGTCTTTAGACATGTCTAACAAGGAATTGGTACGGTCGGCTGGAGAGCGTGAAGCTACGCACCTAAGGCACACATTTCAGCCGGCCTCTTTTATTAAACAGGTTTGAAAGAATAGACTATATTTAGGTGCTCATTGCCAAAAATAGGGCCACCGATCTTCAAACTTGCATAGCCCCCTCTAACAGATGGACACGGTAGCCTGTACGCCAAAAGCAACCTGCTAAATGAGCCTATCAAAAGGCATTGAAGAATATGTCGAAGCCCTCGTCTGAGGATGCACCTTCAGTTATCGGCACCTGGATCGCCGAACGGTGAGCTCTACAGACGCTCTATAAGAACGGTAGCTCTTCCCGGGAAGCCTAGTGAGGTCTACTAGGCTTCCTGAGTATTGCTTAAGATGAAGCTCCCTGGTGAGAGTAGCTGTAGCCCAGGTACCCACGCCTAAGGAAAAGGCTGTATCCACCACCTCCCTTTAGTAGCATGCATATCGAAGGTGCCTCCAGGGACCCTACTGAATATTAGCTTATTCAACGGCCTCATTTATAGAACGGTCAACGAGCCTTGAAGGCTATCACCACTGCTAGCAGTGGGCAATAAAGGATCGCCCACTACAGGACTCGAACCCGCGACATGGGTCGTGAAGAGCGAACAGCATACTCCTGGGCTAAGAGCTTGGGGCAATCTAGGCCTATGTCTCCCATGAATCTTCTACCTCACCATCTATTGTTTGCTCTTTGCTTGCTTGCTTTCATGTTGCAGACTCATCATTTGAAATGATTGCCATATTAAGCTATTTCATTCACGTTGATTTGAGTAGCCCAAGTTTTCGCACATTATTGTAACAGCCCGCAAGAGAAAGCCAAATCAACGGCGTTTATTTCCTGCTATTCGCTTATGGGGAGAACAGTCCTGTCATTTGCCCCTAATAGAGAACCCGGTGAGGATGTTCGAAGCTTTTATAAACGGCAGGCAGCAAGACCATAGATATGAAGGGACAACGGGCTGTTGTGGAGTAGCAATGATGCACGGGCTGTGCTATACCTGTGCGACGAAGGTCTTGAAACGATCTTGAATGACAGCAGCTTCTTCCCCTAACGTAGCCAAAGAGCAGGGAACCGTAATGCCACTATTAGGCTGCAGCAGAGTTTCCTTGGATGCCGTGCCACCAAAGGCCGCATGGTTTGATTCCAGGATGGATGGCAGTCGAGTGAACAAGAGTGGCTTCGGTAACGGCTGCAGCACTGCTGCGAGCACGTGCGTCAGTCCGTCCTGGCTGTGAACCAGCATGTTTCGGGTGCCATTCGTGCAAGGCAGATCTTTTTTTGACGGCATCTTGCGTAGCAGACTGCTGTTCATGCTCTCATGCTTCTCCGGTCTGTAAATTGCTGCTGCAAGAGGCATAAAGAAACAATACGCCTTGCCATTTTTGTTTTGCCTTGCATATGCTAACTCGTAGAAGCAAAGCAAACTGTCTGGAAAGGGATGCGTTGCAACAACTAAGAACTAAGGTATGCACAGTTCCATATTTAGGGCTGCTTCTGCTTCTGGTTCTCCAACCACCGCTACCGCTGCTGCTGCTGCTTCTACTGTTCCAGATGCTATAGTCACATGTCGCTGGTCAATGCAGGGCAATCACTGACCAGAACCAACATATAAAAACAATATGTTCTACGCTTGCTAAAGATACTTGAAATCCAGTTTTCTGAAAGGGGATAAGAAATCAAATGCAACACCCACAAGAATGCAGCCTTAGGGTGGTAAGGTAAAAACACGGTCTTGGTTCATGACCGACGAGTGCTGTCTCTGAACGCTCCACCACTTGGGGCTCGGCCACAGCTTTGGCAAAATGCCTGCATGTGTTCCATCACACTGCTACCCAATATGGGTCAGCCAGATGGCATATGCTTAGTTTGCGCTCTCAGGTATTATTCTTTTGCTGGCTCAGTATATGAAGGGCTTTTCATATGACATGCAGTTCTGGTCGGGTGACCCTCGTTGGCGTGGCTATACATTGAGAACGTTGGGTCTGAACCTCGAAAATAGTCCTGCTCTTACCACCATTGTTACTATACAGAAGGTCGTGGATCACATAAAATATTAAGAAACGGCGATTAGCTATCTCCTGACTTGTCCACATTTAAAAAGAAACCAAAAATGAATCTATTTATAACAGCTTTGAGTGAGTCCCTGTGATTCGTCCTTCATGTGCTTAAGCGTTCTGACACTGTTGCATGCTGCTACTAACCACACTTGCAAGCATTTCACCCCTAATCATGTTATTCTTGTTGTTTATTGAGCACGCTACCACTAACCATTAGATTGTGCTTCCTTTGCAGCAATTGTAAAGCGCCAAGAAAGAGATTGAGTTCTCCAAGGACGCTGTATCACATGTATTGTTATTAATATTATTACGGTGTATAGTTGTGTACTTTATTTTGAAGTTTACTTCCCGAAGTCTTAAAACAACCATGACAATGACAACATATCGTGCAATAGATCATGCAGTCAAAAAGCCAAGGTTCGCCACATTTCGTTTGAAGGCATTTCTGTTTCTGACAGCAAAAGCTGGTCGTCATCCTTTAGGAGAGGCAAAGCTAAATAAGCATAAGCGTAAGCAGCATACAACCTGCTGCATACACTTGAAGGCCGCTTAGTTCATCTAGCGTTGCATACCAGTCTGGGTTGCTGCAATGAATGAGCTCGTTGCTTCTGAGTGTACGAGTGTGTCCCTTCTTTGCTAGGCAAAGGAGACTTTAGGTACATTTACTTCTTCACTACACTTAGGCTCCTAGACCATTTTTAAGCTGTTTAATCCGCACAATTGCAAGCTTTTGAAGATGCCTGCAAAGATGGCAGATCTCACTTGGTCGAGAGGGGCTGATTAACTTAATATAGCTAGCGCCTGAACCAATTAGGTCCTTGCTGGGCGAGTGCCAGATAAACGTACGGCTGTCCTGCGAATTATTTATATCCATAATCGCACAATGGTCCTAAAGTTCTTTAACGAAGGTCCTAACAAGAGCTTTGCACTCTATCCATGCTACAGCCTGATTCATTATGGACTGATACCACGCCATCTCCTGATTTGACCCCTGTAATATAAACACACGACCGTGAAAACTTTGTTCTTTATGTGCCCTTACATTCTAAATCGAGCACGCTCTAGCTATCCAACTTACATGCTTATTTTCCAACTTATATCAAGTTACTCGAAAGAGATTTAGTTGTCTTAGGGTGCTATTAAAATCTGTAATTATTATTACTATCCCAGACTTATTATGGACATCAGAAAAGAATTTTTGCGACCATTGCAGAAAATCATCTGCTCCTTCAAATACCCTAGAGGTTCATGTAATTCTATGTAATTCAAAGTATGGGCACAACCGAGTCTCCTGTTGAATAGCTTCCAAAAGCCTTTAATTTCATCGTGCCCATAATTTCTTAAGGATTTGTACACGTTAAAAAGGCAAAGCCGACTATTTGCTTAGTGTACCTAGTACCTTAGCGATCTGTAACTGTCTTCTTTATCAGCTTATTTATGCAGCACAGACGGCAACCAGCATCGATGCCCTTAGGCTTGCAGGTCATAGTAAGGTTAGTTTATGCTTAAGCCTGTCGAGTGTCGCTCGAGATTAACTCCACGATTGGTCAGCTGGGTTTCCTTAGATCGCTAATTGCTAACTATCCAGCGCTTGACCCCTTTAGGTAGTCACCGGCACATGTATACTTTGCCACTCGCACTAACTACTTCACTCGTCCATGCTGCTTTCGGCTGAATTCCTTCAGTGTCTTGTGCCAAGCAATAAGAAGTGCATCTCAAAAATCACTCTGGAGCTCAACCTAGTATTGCAGAGTGTTAGCTATTTAGTATGCAACCCGTCTTTGCTTATGGCTTCCATTTTTAAAATTGGCGAGCAGACCGAGATTTGCCTTTAATAGCTGTCTTCTTCTCAGCTAGGTTTGCCCAGTGCACTCCAGACAGACAAACCGCAGGCGGTCTCCCCTACCACAGGGCCGGCAGTGCGATCGAACTCGAACAGTGGCCAGGCTCGTCGGACTCGGATCTCCAGTTACTAGAACAACCTGCCCAAAAAGTCAGACCCAGAATAGCTAGCCTGCAGCTCACATGCGCCCGGGTTTAGCCGTAAACCAGCCGCACCTCGCCTTATGAAATGTGGCCTAAGCCCCACCCGCCTAAGCTACTTATAACCGCAGCGTTCATCCGGTCGTGGCGTTTGAAGTCGCTATTCTTACGAACGGGTTATTCTTGTACAAAGGTTACTAATGCCAAATTTGATTAATCTCTTGAGCGGAGCTTGCAGACAGATTTGACCTTTTTTCAAAGGCCGTCATCTGAAAAGTCGACTTTCTGAATTCGATGAATGGCTCGGGAACTTGCATCGAAGGGGCCATGAGAATGTCTAGTATATGAGCGGCTGGCTGTTCAAAGACTCAAACGCTAGGTTGAAGCAAGCACTGTAGTCTGAAAACAGATGGTGACATACCTGCACCTCACCTTCGCCAGACAAATCCATGCTCTAGGCACTGTGCAGCACATCGATGATCCTGCACTCGCGCCTAGATTATATGCTGACAAATCACTGCTAGAACCGGCAGTTCTCCCGTCATTCCAGCTTTCATCATAGCCTCAAAACACTTCCTCACTCAAAACTCACTCACTCAAAACTCCTTCCACTCCACCCCCCCCCACCGTCAGGCTGAGCTGACTAGAGGTTTTTCACTAGCAGCCGTGACAAAAATTCTAGCTATTTACCAGGACAGCCGATTATCCAAGGATCGTATTTGTGTATATTAGCTGTTGAGGAGTACTCGGAAACGTCCATACACTTTACTTGAGATACCACCAAGTTTGGTGCTGAGATTGATCTGATAGCCGTCAGAGAATCTACCTACTACCAACACCAGCTGTTCACTAGAGCCTTGACCTAGGCGGCGAACCTGCTATAGCTCAAACGACGTACTGTACTTCGTGGAAAATTTGCCAATTTACTAGTTATTTTTGTGGCTGAATTTAAAAGAAAATGTTGTACTTCAAACTTTCGTTGGTTTTTCTGTTTAAAAAAATGTGTGGCCACCACGCCTAAGTTCGACCAGTACATCGGGCCTGAATCTGACAATTTGAGAATCGGCTGGAAGTTGTTTCAACATCCCATGCTCTAAAAGCTTGCAGCTATACCTAGTTCTAGTTGATGGAGCGAGTCAGTATTCGTCCTAACGAGCCTTGCGAATGTGTAAATATGTGGATTCCGACAGCTAAGTCTTCTGTTGCAAGAAGCATCAACCGACCTGGAGTAATTGGATTAACCGGTTACTTTTCTGTGGCTCTGTGGTATACATGATGCAGCCTTATTCCTGAAGATGCCAATTGCAGTAGATCACCTTTGTTGCTTGACGTCCTGTAATAATCGTCGACTACACATTAATCCTACTACTCCCATAAAATGCGTAGTTGCATCGGTTCGTTCAATCGCTTGCATCGATACGGAAGATCCTTCCTTTCAATATGCTTGAGTATATTTCGCAACAATGCTCGTGCAAAAATCTATTCGGAACACTGTGCGGGTATGCATGTGCGAAAAAGCGTGTGTTTGTGTGCGTGTGTGTGTGCTCGCGCGCGCGTGTGTGTGTGTGTGTGTGTGTGTGTGTGTGTGTGTGTGTGTGTGTGTGTGTGTGTGTGTGTGTGTGTGTGTGTGTGTGTGTGTGTGTGTGTGTGTGTGTGCGTGCGCGAGAGTGTTTGAAAGCCACCTCTCACGGACGTATGCATGACCCTCTTTCTCCCTCCCCTGTTTTTCTCGAAACATGCTGTCACTGGCTACAAGGCGTGACTGCAGCGAACCTTGCCAACGCACGCAGTTTACTCGATAGTTTGCAAGAGCGCATGAGTGTACGTTTAATCAAGAGCTCTCATACGTGCTAACGAGTGTAAGAATGTGCAGTTTTTTCGCGTGTGCAAGCGAATGTACCACCGACTCAAACCCGACCTAGAAACTGTACGTGGCCGAATTTATAGAGGCTGTTCACAGCCCTTACCTGAAGCCAAATATGGCTTTGCAGGGCGCCTTCCAATTTGTCGTCTCAACTCGACTTTACCTGGAACATCGAGGACGCTGATGCTTGCCCCTCTCTCTTACACTTCGGCCGCTTCCTTGTCAAATTTAGCTGAAAGGCGTTTGCTTTTTTTAATTGTTAATGTCCGCCTAGTAGCTCACACGCCAAAACATCAGAGAACTCGCTATATGCCGATAGGTCACCTTAGAACATTGCTTGCGAACCTTTGTAAAGGCGATTCGAAACGTTCAGGACATTTATTAACATCCTTGAGTTAGGCTGAAAGAGGCGGGACTTTCGGTTCTTCCTACGCCGTTGGACTCCGCACAATTTGCTCAAGTTTTCGGCCATTGAACCTTTGCTGAGAGTCTAAACTATCCTTTTCAAACGAGAAGTTTGCTGAACTGCTTCAATCTTTGCCCGAGTCTCCACTCCAGCCCGGTCGCAAGCGACGCTGACGGCCCGCACGGCACTCGAGCGCGACTGCGCCAGTAACGTCAGGCTGCGCTCGCCTTGGGAGCTCCAGCCGAGGCCGGCTGCGAGCGAGTTGGCGTTCTCTCTCTCTCTCTCTCTCTCTCTCTCTCTCTCTCTCTCTCTCTCTCTCTCTCTCTCTCTCTCTCTCTCTCTCTCTCTCTCTCTCTCTCTCTCTCTCTCTCTCTTTAGTCCGTGCTGGTTGAGAGAAAGGATCGCAGCACGCCGCGATAACTTTGCCCACGACGGACTAGGAAGGTAGGACAGCTAGGGTTGGCCAGCATGCCGGCGGCTAGCGGAACGTCTGCGGTCGCTGTAGCCCCCCCCCCGCGCGTACGCTCCCTCACCTGCCAGGCTCGCTGTCGAGGTTCCCGAACAAGCAGCGCGTTGATTTTAACGTCGATTTTTAACTCGCACTATCCGTTTTCCGCACCGCCGGGATCTCAAGATGTCGCGCCGTGGCTCTACGCGGCTTTCGCAGAGGCGAGTCACGCCAACAGTACTCTTCCGCCTGTACAAGATGGGCAATGCGCTTCAGCATTAAAGACACAACGTAAATGCCCCCTTTCAAGGAACGGCAACGAGATGCGCTTAACGGCAGCCGGCGGGACGGTAATGTAGGGCGGGAAGGCTCAGCTTTTCAGCCGAGCCTGCCAGCGCCGACGATCATAGAACAGCGGCTTATCTCAACCCCAAAGTAGACTGCCGCAGTGGTCTTATAAAACAAAAATTGCACAAACGCGGACTCTCCGGCTCCAGGGACATTCGCTTTCAGCCGAAATGAGACGCGTTGCGGGAGTAGGGGACGCGGCCTTGGGACGGGAGGCTTTTAAGCTCACGAAGTTGCTGCGGCACGACTTTATGAGCTGTCGAGAGAAGCTTCCCGCCGACTCACCGTTGGAGGACGTCCGGTGGTCAAAGCTGGGACGGTAAGTCAAAAGGCAGGCCAATCTGCGGCCGCGCCGTCCGCTCGGTTAATGGTAGGTTTCGCAAAGCGCGTCACGTGGTTAAGACGCCAGCGGTTCGGGCGGCCTGTACTAGCAGTCGGCCGGCGCTACGAATGGCCACCTCTCTCTCTTTTAGTTCTTATTGTCATGATAATAGTATGAATAAATGTTACGTTCGCGCGTAACCCTTACTAGTTCAGGCAGCGGCATAAGGCGTGTGTTATGTACAGCCCCAACTCACGAAACACGCCAAGCGGTAATAAGTAAAAACAAGTCAGCTGATTGAACAGCTTCTTGTATGTATCGTTTCAGAAGGTCCTTAGCACTATCGCAGCATTATCAACAACTCCGCTCTCCCGAAAGCTTAAAGAATTGCCGGCTCTCGAAGTGTCTACACGCGCGGCGGAACACTGTCTTTGTAATCATATGAATTAACTAACAACCGCCTGTTAGTGACAGTAGCGTCAACAATTGAGCGCGTAGGTATAGAAAGGTCGATTTGCTAAGACGAACGACCCATACGCTTCGAGAACAGCTGGGTTATAAGTTACATCATAAAATTCGAGGATGTGATGTCCTGCCCACTCGGTCTTAGCCTAGCGGTTAGGAGCTCGCACTTCGCAACTCAGTTCGCGGGTGTCCGACCTGCATCCAGCAAGTTATTGCCAATTGCATGCAGGTAAATCTGCTCAGGCTTGTGCCTCTATAATTAGTTTCGTTTTACTTTCTACGTCAAGTGGAATAGGGATAGTGGCTCCTGGTTTATAGGAACTGAAGGTAGGATCTCCAAATGATTTTATGTTAGAGGAAGAGGCATAACTGAACGACTACTCAGGGGAGCGGACGGTAAGAGGTAGGGAAGGGCCGAAGGTAGAAAGCAGTTCAGATAGCATACCTAGCTAAACTGCTGCACCAGTTTCAGCCTCCCCGCGACACCAGACCCTCTATGAGCAATAAATTAGCTTTTCCATTCCTCCGTTCCAAGACCCTTGGCGAGAGAAGCTTTTTCTCTGCAGGTCCTAATCTGTGGAACTCACTTCCACAATTCTTACGCAGCGACATCTACTCTCCCATTGCCGACTAAGGCACATCCTTTCTAGTCGTCCTGGGCCGTTACTTCCATGGTACTCACTACCTAAACTGCTCTCCTGACTCAGCTATGCTTCTCACATTCTCTTTGTTGCGTGAGATTAGGTCTGTTGGCAACCGAATGCGTACCGAAAGCAGCTTAGGCTTTGAGACTGCCTCACCGACCACATTTCAGGCTATGCAAGTCGCAGCATTTCAGAGCAAACCCCTTCTCGTAACCTTTCGTCATCAAACTAAACATATTCGAGTCCTCGTGATCAGGCCCGCTCTGCTTGGGACGGTATTTTCAGGGATACCCCATGCTTCGATGCAGGGTATGGGGAATAAATTCGGATGCCAAGCTGGCAGTTAGCCACATCAGCAGGCCATGAAAGTACTGTCGGTGCCAGCTTGACAGAACACGTTCTTCGTTCTTTCTAGTGCTGCGATATACTACGCCCAGTCTCCCTTCTATCATTCCTATCAAAGACACTGGAACGGGTCGTGGCAGACGAGCTGAACTCGTATATCGAAACCTCACACCTTGCTAGTAAGTTCCAGTCTGGCTTTAGAGCTAATCACTCCACAGAGTCAGCATTGCTTCGGGTATACAACGACCTACTTAGGAATGCAGACATGGGTAGAGTGTCTCTTCTTGTTTTGCTCGATCTTTCGGCAGCTTTTGATACCATCGATCACAAAGTACTTCTAGAGCGCCTCTCATCTCGCCTGGGCATCACTGGCACTGCTCTGCAGTGGTTCAGGTCCTATCTCAGTGGGAGACTCCAGAGTGTTGACGTGAATGGACAAAGATCATCTGAAGTACCTCTAAAATATGGAGTACCTCAGATCTCTGTGCTAGGTCCGGTCCTTTTCACCGTTTATACTCTCCCTCTCGCTGATGTGATTGCCAAGCACAATCTTTCACTTCTATGTGGATGACACTCAGTTGTACTTTTGCTTTGATCCCTCCCAGCCTTCGAGCACCTCAAATTCTCTCAACTCACTTGCTGCATGCATTGATGACATCCGATCATGGATGGCAGCAAATTTTCTAAAACTAAACGATGATAAAACTAACTTACTAGTTATGGGCAAACCTAGTGTTATTCAGAAATTGGAAAGGCTGACTTTCAAAATTGGCTCTGCCAGCATATCTCCAGTTGCATCAGCTCGAAATCTAGGTGTCATATTCCAAAGCGACCTCTCGTTAGACGACCACATCAGCTCCACAGTCAAATCAGCCTATTTTCAGCTTCATAACATTGCTAAAATTAGGGCTTGTTTAGATAAGGATACCACGTCCAAGTTGGTCCATGCATTCGTGACATCTCGTCTCGACTTCTGCAACTCACTGCTTACTGGCCTACCAGCATGTGCGATCAGGCGATTGCAGCTGGTGCAAAACTCTGCAGCTAGGCTTGTCTGTCGTGAGCGTCGCAGTTGCCACATTACTCCACTTCTCGCCGACCTGCACTGGTTACCAGTCAAGCAACGGATTGACTTCAAGGTTTTGTCGCTCACTTTTAGGTCTCTTCATTCTATGGCTCCAGCCTATCTTTCAGATATACTACCCCATCAGGCAAAGCATCGTACCACTCGCTTTTCGGAATCCAACAGTCTAGAAATACCTCGTACAAACCTTAAATCCTTTGGAGACCGTGCATTTAGCTCGTATGCTCCCACAGCCTGGAACTCCCTCCCGACCTGCATCAGAACATCCCCTGACCTGACCACATTTAAAAGAAACTTAAAAACATACCTATTTAGGACAGCATTTAGTGGGTCCTTGTGATTCGTCCTCGATGTGCTTATGCGTGCTGACACTGTTCATGCTGCCACTAACCACATTTGCATGCTGACCCAGTGCATGTAACCCCTAACCATGTTATTCATTTTGTTTGTTTTTCAAGCATGATTTTACTTACTATTCTATTGCGTATCACTTTGCAGCAAATGTAAAGCGCCTAGAAAGAGATTAAGTTCTCTGAGGGCGCTTTATCAAGTGCAATATTATTATTATTATTATTATTACGCGTGAACCTGCCGTGCTCTACATGAATTCGGTATGACAAAATATATTTTTCATTTTTAGTTTCTTTATCATTGTAAGCATGGCGTTGTCTAATTTATCGTCAGCACTCGCCCCCTAATTGGAAACTAGGTAAGGCTCTCGCGACCATGAACGTAGCCAGCTAGCATTACGCTACGAAGTTAGGACATTGCCAGCGGCAGCTGACTGCACGAAAGCTAAAGGGGGAAGGCCTTAGGCCAATCCCTAACAAACTCGTTGAGGTCAATCCAAAGAGGAATCAATCGAGGAAAGTCAACTCTAGGGCACACTAGCCCACTTCTCTACGCCCAGCCCATACTTGCCAGCCTACCAATCATGTCAATGATGAATATCTTAACGATCCGAGAGCTGTAGTTATAAGTTGGTTGACTCAGCAGCCTCATTTGTATATCGGCAGAATATAATTAAATATAATTCACTTGTATAGCGCCCTAAGATAACTTAATATCTATTCAGGCGCTTCACATACGCCTCGGGGCTCGAGTCAACGACCTCAGCCAGGCCTTGGTCGGGGCTTGCACCTTAACCGCTGGACCAAACCAGCTCGGCAGAGGAATCTTAACGGCCATTACCAATGCTGGACAGCAAAAGACTGCTCACTGCACGACTCAAACCCACGAGCTGGATCGTTGGGTGAGCATATGTAATGTATCTCTGTCTTTAACTCCACAAAGGCTAGATGGGTGTTAAAAATAATAATGCACTTGATAAAGCCCTCAGAGAAATCAATCTCTCTCTAAGCGCTTTATTACGCAGGAGAGTTTTTTATAGCGCACTAAGCGGCTTTCGGTACGCATTCGGTAGCCAGCAGTCTTCATTTCACGAAACAAAGAGAAAGTGGGAAGCATAGCTAAGTCAGGAGAGCAGTTGAGGTGTGAGTAGCATGGAAGTAGTAGCTCGGGACGTCTGGAAAGGATGAGCCATAGTCGGCAGCAGGAGAGCAGTTGCCGTTTCGTAAGAATCGTGGAAGCGAGTTCCACAGTCTAGGACCTGCAGAGCTAAAGCTTCAGTGGCCAACGGTCTTTAAGCGGAGGAATGGAACAGCTAATTTATTGTCCATACAGGAACTGAGAGCACGAGGAGAATGAAAGTGGTGCAGCAGTTCAGCTAGGTATTGAGGTCAGCGTATGAACTTTGCTCTGCATCCGGTGATCAACCGGCAGCCATCCTAGCATCCTACTACTACTACTACTACTACTTTTAGTAAAGGAGACACGTGGTCAAACCTCCAGGACTTGAAAACTAGCCTACCTCCACCGCCAAGACCCAGGGGCAAGTCCTTGCTTGTTATGATACAGATAAGTACCAGGTTTTGGCCATTTTAGATATTATTTCGCAACTCATTGAGCTCTCTGAGGGCGCGATATCAAATGCTTCATTATTATTATTACTCCATAAACTAGCAGAGCTGATTTAGTAACCTCAATCACATAGCACTAGAGCAGTTTAATCGGTTTTCACTCTGCTTAATGGGCAATAGGAATGGCCTGCTGCAGGACTTCGTGACCTCGAGTCCTATGTCACTAAGTGTGAGTACACTAACGCTCGGGTGAACCCACAGGCAAGGAAGATACATTTCTGCCAAAGTCTGCTCAAATTGGGCTCAGCAGGTAGTTTTAGTGCGGTCGCTACTTACAACTGGACAACCCTCGAGGAGTAAGTGGTTGTAGTGGAGTGACTTTTTCACTGGAGTACTTGGGAGCATGACTTACAACAGGAAAAAGGTCGGTTGCCAATAGCCTCCAGCAGAAAAACGGCCACTAGCGCCCAGCACAGCAGAAATTTGATGCATAGCTCAAGAGTGGGGAGAATCCAAGATGTTTCGAAAAACAGAAGTATCTTGGCATGCATGCCAAGAGCTACAGTAACGGCAATGTCAGCACGTTATGCAAGACATGAGAAGTGATTGCCCATGGGGTCTGCAGAGCAAAAATATTTCGCAAGCTGCGTTATGCTCTCTTTGCCTACAACATTTTGGCAAGAGATAGAAGCAAATGGGTTCTTGCTTGGCTCCTTTACCTGTCTGCTAATTAGTCAGCGGATTCGAGGAAACAATATGAGCACAGGAGCTTCACGAGTTTGGTGAAGCATCACTCCCAGTAATATCAGACCTCTGAATAATTAAAACTTTTTGATTCTGTACAACCATAAGATAAAAGGTAAAACAGCATGAGAACAACAATTGAACAAGATTCACTGCATTGAGGGTAGCTGGCTGACCTTTTCCGATACCTGCATGGTACTATATTAATCTGGTAGCCGAAATCGCCCGAAAAGCTGGCTCCCGAGCTAAATTTTTAGGATGCACACACGTCGTAAGTCAGAACATAGCAGACGATGCATCGAAACTCGCTTTATGAGCAAGTTAAATGTGCTTGCCAATGATAAGGACTGAGAGTCAAGGGCACAGAGCACATGCAGCAGCTTCACCTCTGGGTGATCTAGAATGAGGCAAATCGCTGGCGACATAAAATTCAATATAGATCAAACACAACGGAAGCCATCTGATCGCCTTAGATAAAAGCTGCAGGAGCATCACATCACGTTCATTCAAAACTGAGATGACTTCACTATCACTTCAAGACTCGGTAACCTGCCAGGCTCTGGCTGATAAATGTAAACAAACCTTACACAATAAATGCATTCAAAATGTACAAAAAAGTTAACGTCGGCAGACTCAACAACCTCATTAATACGGCAGCAGCAGAGCCTAAACATAACCGATTGCAGGTGGCAAAAACGGATTGCCTGCTTCAAGTCTCGTACACGACCTGGGCAGCAAAGTGCCACCACCTGAACTTTAGTGAAAAACATACCAGAGTTACCGAGCAGGTGCAGTTTATCGGTTGCATGGATCTTTACAAAGTAGTGAAGTGTTGCTATGGTCTCACGTAACGTGTGCTTTATAATGATTACTAGTCAGAAACCCGTTAGCATTTTCTATCGGCGTTGGCGACACAAGATTAAAACTGGAAAACAAGGCAATAGCAGGAAATTGCTGCCGAGTTTACAACCTTTCGAGGAATTCCGAGTGCTCCAAGGACTGCTAAATTCATAATTTTTTTAACTTGCCTAAAAAACATAACTTTAAGCAGGTCGTATGACCAAGCCACCGTCCATAGCCGGTGATGGCAAGCAGCTGGAGACAATTTCATCTCATAAGCATAGCTTTACGACAGCAAACTCGGAATTTATTAGTAAAACATTAAGTCCATGAGAGGTACGTAGGTCCATATCCAAGTGCATCACACTACTAAGCATTGCTATTGCGCTTACCCTGCCGGCAAAAGACAGCACACCAACTTGAGCAGAGGCAGTGTCATGTAATGGCTAAGGTAAAAACTCGCATAAACAAGTCTTATACTACAAGCGTTTTCATTCAGCTGAGCATACGAACGCAAGCCAATGAGACAGTCGAGCGAGTACGAATTCTAGGCGAGCGCGTGAGCAGTGTTCACCAGGTGACTAGACGGTGACTAGCCTTGACACGCTAATGCTGAGCAGTTGACCACAAAACAAATAGAAAGCCACCAGCTGAACTGAAATAAGAAAGCTGACATAGAAAAATAACCTGAAGGTGAGCACCAGAAAAAAATATCAGCAAACCCTGAGTAGAGGACCAACAACGCATGCAGCCTTCGGGAGAGTCCCGCTGCTGCGGTCTCATCGAGGACGTCTATCCGACTGGTGAAGGAGCCCGATGAGAAGACTGAGGTCGCATCAGTCAAAAGTGTACAGCTGCCGAACCAGGACAGAGGCACCAGAGCCATCCTTCCGCTGAGATGCCGCCAGTGCCACAGCTCAGTCGTCGTTCGTCTCGTCCTCTTCGTACGTCCTCCTCGCGCGCTTCGTCTGCCTTTTGGGGCGCTGCTGCTGCTGCTGCTGTGTGAACTCGCTGCTCTCCTTCCCCGACGTCTCGTGCTTTTCCTGGGACTTGGCCTGAAAGTCGAGACAGTCGGCAGCGGCCACGCTGCAGCATCTACGAGCGATGGCGTCAAACGCTGCTCGGAGCTGAGCACGACAGGCGCATGCCACGCCCAGAGACAATGGTTGCTGCTTGACCGGCGAAAGTCACGAGCAGCTCCATCTCCACAGTGCCTGGGCGGATGGGCGGCCGCAGTCATCCAGAGACAGCAAACCCAGCCGACAGGGCCGGAATAGAGGCAATGCAAGGTTGCCGAGCATCGAGCTCGGGAAAGGGACATTTGCTCCCACGGCAGCTATGGAGCAAACCATTGGCCGAAATGGGTCGAGGAAATTCCACAATGAGCCGAAAATTCCCCTCCTTCCCACCCTCAGAGGCAGGAGCCATCGGCCAAACGCCTTGGCAAAAGCTTTTCTTTAAGGCGACCAGCTGAGGCGCTTCGGCTTGCTCTTCCTCCCGTGCGAGGTCACATGGGGGGGGGGTTGGTTAACACCGTGGCCTCGCAGAAACCGGATGCCACTACAGACACTTGGCTAAGCGAGACAGGGCCGAAACAACAGCTGGCCGGTTAGGCTCGAACGGCCGGCCACCTGTACAGATCGAGGCAAGCCACCTGCACATGCAACATTGGGTCTGCCTAGGAGCCTACCCATTTTGAGTGGGGGAGGATTGAGGTGGCCGGTGATACGACCTAAGTATGAAAACGTCAAGCCGGCTCCACCAGCAACACTCGTGGAAAGCAACGGGAGCGGTACACTAGCACCAACTGCAAGGCTCCAACGGGTGGTCCAACGAGTGCTATGAAATGTTTTAATGAACCAATCGAGCAACGCACTGGTGATCCTCTCGACCCACATTCGAACCCGGTGAGCCAGTACTGGTGCATGCAGGCGCTTGCGTGAGTGGGGTAGGGCATGTGCCAGGTCGAGACAACTGGGAAACAAGAAGGACTGCTGCAGCGGTCTCTTTGAAGGCCTACCAAGACCAAACGAAGCTATCTACATCCAGCTGCCAGTTTCCGAATCCCACATGCCCATGCACATCACTTGAGCTGCTGATAAGTACTCCTAAATACCTTTTGTAATTGTCGATGAAGACAATTAGTCTCAAGTGAGTGCAGCCCAGTTGGCACCCCAATGGCCAGCCGGCGAGTTTCTGCAGCACATTTTTTTACCCCTGCCTGACATTCAAGTATAGCCGAGCAAACTTGATTATCATGCTTAGGTTCTGATGAGCTGCACTACGGTCACTGGTCAGGTGCTATAAGCATATCTGCATCCCTCAACGGTGAACAGAGGAAAAGCAAATATACTCTGGGGCAAACGTGGCATATATAACTAGTATCGAGCCCTACGGGTTTTATTATTATAATGTAGCTAGTGCTTCTAGCTAACCCAGAGGTCGGCAAACTCCGGCCTTTAGGCCAAATATGGCCTAGCTAGTACCCCAGTCCGGTCTAACGCCCCCTAGTTATTTATTATTGGATCCGGCCTAACTTAGTAGTTGCTGTTTTATTCCCATACATTATTGAGGGTTGCAGCTCAAGTTGTCCATGGCCCGTGTTTATTTTTAGAACTGATATCAGGCGCTTGTATGAAACCGAAGTGGCTCACTGGGGAGGAATGATAAATGTCTACCCCTATAATTCCCGTTTACATTTGTGTGTCTGTTGTGTCTGTTTGTTCGTTTGGCCACATTCCCTCCGGGCGGCCCTGTGGAATGGGCCTGGTTTCTTCTGGCCCAGTGTTCCTTCTTGACCTCTTGAAATGGCCTAGTAGTCCAAAAAATTTGCCGATCCTTGAGCTAACCAGTTACATGCTTGCTTAATGTGCGAGCTCAGATGTAGCTGCTTCAATCCCGCAGTGTCTTCAGATTTTCGTCGGGGGAAAAACGAGCTACTTCATAGAGATCTCTAGTTTCAGAGGTCTCGGTTTTAGCTCCTAACTTGTAAACCCGCGATATTCCTTCGAGGTGTTTAACACGAAATAAATCTACTAAATATTTCAGCTGCATCATCTCAAAATGAGCAGTACATCCAGGTCTAACTAGCTATTACACACACACACACACACACACACACACACACACACACACACACACACACACACACACACACACACACACACACACACACACACACACACACACACACACACACACACACACACACACACACACACACACACACACACTTAAAAATAGGAATATGAGTAATACAGCTTAAGGCAAATATTCTAGACGGTTAAAATAGCTAAGATTGTATAATACCTGTTAAAGAGTGGCATACCTAACACATTTTTACATACATGTTTTTAAGGAGCTAAAACAGGATATAAGGCCACCGTGCTGGTTTGGTCAGTGGTTAAGGTGTGTGCCCCGACCAAGGTTTGGCCGAGGTCGTGGGCTTGAGCCCCATGCCATACGTGAAGCGTCTGAATAGAGATTAAGTTATCTTAGGGTGCTATACAAATGAATGATATAATATCATTATGAAATCGCAAGTATGTAGGTGCCAACAGGAGGCTCCAGATACCGTCACACAAGGCTCACTTAGCGTTTTTTCCTGCTCCAGGTAAGAAAACCAAGTAGCAAGCATCATTTGCCACTAACATTGCCAGACCATACGAATACAAGCTTATGGTAGTATTTTGTCTGATCTGAGTTCCTAAAGCAGACAAATTTGATTTGAAGATTTATTTCGATTTTGGACCAGCACTGTTTATGTCCAGCTATTTGTATGTATATGGGGACTAGGGCATTGGTAACTTGGGTCATCAACTTACAGCTCAGCGGCCAATGATCGGTCATACAATGCCTCAAATGGTCACGAACTAGAAGTGATTGGCTAAAAACCTTGCTTGTTGACTACAGATCAAATTGAACAATGCACATAATAACCGAAATCGAGATATAACCAAACACTACGACTTATACAACGATATCTACTCTCCTGCTGCCGATTGTGGCACATCCTCTCCAGCCATCTTCAGCTGCTACTTCAATGCTACTGATTACTCTGACGGCCCACCTGACTCAGCCATGCTCCTCGTACTCTCGCTTCTTCATGAGATTAAGCCTTTGGCTACTGTATTCGCACAGAAAGCCAATTAGGCTTGATTGTACTTTTTAAAAACTCTACTTTGTGTATCCACCACTTGGTCTTTTTGGCTTTGTGGAGTTACAGACGGAGATACACACATTCAACATCCCCTATATAGATCAGCCCACGCGAGCAATGGCTTTTAAATGTATCTGACGAGTCACATGCACCAAGTTGTGATACTGGAGCCTATTGCTGGCACGCCCAAAAAACGATTAGCACAAGCATAGATTGATGTCAAGCCTCGATCACCTCGCTGGTTTAGCCCAATGGTTAAGGTACTCGCCTCGACCAATGTCAAGGTGAATGTATTTGATGACCGAGGTCGTGGGCTTGAGCCCCTCAGGTTTATGTGAAGCGAATGAATACAGATCAAATTCTCTTAGAGCGATATACAAATGAATTATAATTATATTAAGCCTAAGCTTGACATGGTAAGAGAAAAGAGATGCTAATGCCACGACAGGAGCAAACACGCTGGTTCAAATGGGGATCTGAAGGAAATTGCAACGTCACACACGGCTGGTCACTTGGCCACATGATTAGACGACAGGAAATAGTCTTGTTACACTCCAGCAATGACAGCAGGAGGCCATAGCCAACAAAACACATTAAGGCATCAGCATAAAGCGCTCACCAGTTTATTGGCTACTTTCTTGGGCAGATTTTCATGAGGTAAATATATAGAACCTCTTTCAACTGTAGCAGATGAACCGTCATTAAAGTCCACCTACAGCAAGGATTGTGGCAAGGGAACTCAGAACAATGCCAGCAAGCCATTCCACCGTCGAGGCGCAGTCACGGCTCGGAAAATGCAAGCATCGTTGCATGTTGAGCTGAAGAAATGCACAGTACGGAGAGCAAACAACAATCAGTGATTTAATGGGCTTCTGCACACACAAACCGTGTATTCGATCACACTGTTAGTGCCGACGTATTTTCCAGTATAAAGTTTCCCGTCGGTCCACATGACATTAACCTTCATTCCAACTTGTAGCACACCAGCTGCATCTGGGGTAGGTGGAGGTTCCTGCAACGACCCTCCAATTGCTGACATACCAACAAGTTTTGCCTGCACGGTGAAGTCAGCCTACTTTCAGCCGAGGAACAATGCCAAAATTAGGGCTAGCTTAAACCAGAGTACGACAGGCAAACCAGTTCACGAGTTTGCGACATCGCATCTAGATCTCTGCACTTCACTTTATTCAGGACTCCCAGCCTTCGCCCATAGTCGTCTGTCTTAGTCGTCTGCAATTGATGCATAACTCAGCTGCTTGGCTGGTCTACCGTCAACGAAGAAGCTGCCTTACTCCGGCTCTCGCACCTCATGCTCATTGGCTGTCAACTGTTCGTCACACTAAATAAAATCTCTAGGTGATCGTCAGTTCTAACGCACAAAGCCTTGAACTCACTTTTGACTCCTGTTACTACCTGCAATGACTTTTGCAACACACAAATCTCAGCTAATGATGCATCTGTTTTGCTAAACTTCCCCTGGCCCCAGCAGCTAGTCTTTTTTTGTTCTTGCACACTTTGCATGCTTAGTCATGCATGATTCAATACACGTTGGCAACCTTAGATCTGAATACTAACCAGCACCCTAAATGGCTCATGGTGTGCTTTTGCATGCTTGCCTCAGTGTGATACTTGGCTGCTCATTAATTCTAGTAATTGCTTCTTTTGTGTGTAATAAATCGATTGGATAGAGATTTAGTTCTTTCAGGTCACCACACACAAGACATTATTATGGTTAAGTGAACTCCAACCTTTAATAAACAGAGGAAATAATAGTAATACACTTGATACGGCGCTCTCAGAGAACTCAATCTCTTTCTAGACACTTTACACTTGCTGCAGAGGAAGCCCATAAGAAGAAGTGTGCATAAAGAGGAGTACAAAGAGGGCAAGCTATACTATTCCGGGTCACCCCATGCCAAGCTCGAATTAGGTGGAGGTATCAGAAGCTGGTCAACTAGGGCAGCTCCATTTGCAAGGCCCGACATGGCACGGCCTGTGGTTGCAGCAGGTCTAGACGACGAGGTACAGTGCGGTGCCAGGGCAGAAGAGAAGAAAACGTACAGCTGTCATTCGTACTTACCACGATGTCTTCTCGGAAAAGATTATTGCTGATTGTGTTGTCGGCAAAGTGAACGCAACAGTAATCGATGTAAGTAACTTTTACCACAGTACAATTGTCATAGCAATGACCCTTCTGATGTCTGCTAATGACGATGTCACCTACTTTGACAATAGGAAGCTCCTTCGAATGCTGAAAATACACGAACAGGTAAAAACAAAGCAGCTAAACCGGCAGCTGAATTTATAAAACGCTCTAAACCCTCAATAGATCAAGATAATGCTATACAAGAAAGATGTCAGCTTGCCATCTCGAGCTGAACCAACGACCTCCAAAACAGGTGGCACGAGTCACAATGAGCTAGTCCACTGGTAATGGCTCAAAATCCTCTGCCACCAGGACTGCACTACCAGGATGGTATAACAGGGCACAGCAAGAACGAGTACTCAATAGACTCGAAGAGCAGGCACGTGTCCACGGGACGAAGTAGTAAAGTCGACAATGCCTGGAGTCTCCTTCGTTTTGAGTGCCAATGCCATGGCTGGCCATTTCACTGAAGCTTGCTCGCAAGAGCACTTAACTAAACGCTCGAGCACGGCTGGCAGACTCACATCGCTTGCAGATTCGGCATGGCGAGCGCACGAAATCTTGAGAGGCAGCGGCCACTGTCCAAGCTCGAACTTTACTTTGCCTGTGGCCTTGGCGCACGTCACATGGAATGCTGTGACGCAGGCCTTGGTTCGCGTGCACTGTACACATCCACCACCGTTGCTGCCTTTTGGAAAGGCTTCTGAGCAGTAAACACACTTCTACAAAACCAGCAACAGCACAGAAGTGATGGTATACAAGAGGACTTCAACCATCTTCAGGCCCCTTACAATCGGCATTGTAGCAAGCAATGTTTAGGAAGGGTGCTGAACCATGACCATACTGGACAGGCTCATGCAGCAATGCATCCGACGGCACCAACCAGGCAGGCAGTCTCACAAAACTCTGCAAGAGTGCGCCAAAAGGTTAGTGTACAGTGAAAACGGGGTACGAACAGTTGCACGCAGCAGGCGCGGAGAAGGCGCCAGGACGCAGTCTGCTATCCGAGGAGCTGATGCCAGCAGAAGCAGCAACGGCATGTCACCCGAGTAAGCACTAGACGACTAACCAGCATTTTCCTGTCCTTAGGAACCCGGCTGACAACGATCGGCTCCCTTGTGCTGACGTTTCCAAAGAACGTATCAGCGTTTGCCAGCACACAAACAATGTGTGCCCAGCCGCGGCTGTTAGTGGGCTTCAAAGCACCGCCTCGTAGGTTGCACAAACAGCAGGCCACCTGAAGAAGCAGCAGCAGAGGGAGAACAAAGCACAAAGAACCTAGAGCTCGAGCATCGTCGCAGCAGTCAGTACTAGGGCACCGAGGCATGGTCCAGGCAAAGAGGACAACGGTAATAATAATAATAATAATAATAATAATAATAATAATAATTTGTGCACAGTGCCCTAAAAAGAAATCTTTCCCGGCACTTCGCTTGTGCTGTAAAGGAGATACCAGTACACCAGCGCACATAATACAAATAGATTGTATTGACCCAATCAGGTAAATCCGATTGCACAAAAGACTGTTAAAGATGACGATCGGGGACCTGATCTAGAGTTCAACAGCACCGCACGATGCCAACGGCTATTCGCGCTTACTGTATTAGTAACTTCGTGGATACAACGATTGCACTGCCATGCAGCTCTTGCCGACGGCACAGGAAAGAGCACACCGTAGCAGCCTACAAAAAAATCAGTGATGCATTGCAATAATGGCCAAAGCAAACAATGAAGACATTCACAAAAATGCATGTGGAAGCAGGCCGAGAAAAGCAAGCTGGGAGATGGTAGTTTATCAGGCAGATAAGACAATGGTTAACCCCGAATGAGCACAAGGCAATGCAGTATATCGCAAGCCACGGGTAGCAGCAACAGTCGAATGCAAAGCCACAATAGACATTTGGGCAATCGTATGCGCAATTAGTAACTGAGAAGTAGCTGCCTCTTAGAAAATGTACTATCAATGTATATGACCTTCGGGCTATGAATTTGTCGGTGCTACCAAACAGCCTTTGTAGCTACCCAGAACAGAGCATTAACAAACAGTTGCAGCAAGAGATAAGCACACTCAAGTCCAAATGTCGAAAGACAAGCAATTAGTTGGAGAGGGAACCAGACACAAATGAGGGCTGATGCCCTATAAAAACAAGGCTGCAACCAACTGATTGACGAGGTGGCAAGCTTGTATCTCCGTCAGTAACTCCACAAAGTCATAAAGACCATGTGGGCGTTACGCAGGAGAGTTTTGTATAGCGCACTCACAGCCTAAGCGGCTTTCGGTACGCATTCGGTAGCCAACAGACTATGACGTTGCTTCATTTCAATTTTAAAACATCACCGAATATGCGCATACTACAGTCTGTTCATGAGCAGTACAACTTGCTGCCGCCTAAGTTAGGGCATGTTTACAAGGTTGGTTATTTCCAGTCCACTCTTAGCCAAGACTGGGGCTGTCCTAACAACGATGATACTGAGGATCGATGAAACTGAGCATGGCCCAAGTTGTAGGCCAAGATTGGAAGAAGACAATGCACGAAAGACCGATCATAAATGCCATCAGTGGCATGTTTTCTTCATTGCTTTGAAAGGAATAGCAGATTAAGTTAGCGACAGGATTCCCGGCTTCTTGTACACTACGTGTGCTAACTATGAGAACCACATTTTGAGGAAAATGGCAGAGAAGGCAATCGCCAAAAAGAAAGACCTGACCGGAGGGCAGTGTTTAGCTTTAATAAGCTTATTGGGGGTGGCAGTCTGAAGACAGTACAAAGACAGATTGTTATAGAGAGCCAATAACCTAAATCGCTGACCTCGGTGTGGGACCAAGTTCTGGCAAGTGCGCCGTCAGCGACATCTTTCCCATGACTACTCCCGTTGGTCGAGCAATTACGATGATAGAAAGAAAGCACGACGGTGGGCCAACTGACCTGTGAACTTCTTACAAGAAAAGGGGCCTAAACTAAGATGGAGGAGAGCTAGACTTTACTCAGGACGCCAACAAGATTTAAGCATACACCAACGAGTTCGTTCTGCAGCACACTAAAGTCAATCCACTATCTTCTATCGAAATGTAACCCATCGAGATCCTTCTCATAAGCTGCACCTTGACCTGCCATGAAGTAGTGACTCTACTTTCTACTCACTATTGAACTCTTAAAGGTGAGTGATGACGGAGGTATACAAGCTGAAACTTTCAAGAGAAATAAAGATTAATGTGGAGTATCGATTACCAAACATGTTCCCCTAGTACTTTGAAGGCCGCCAGGCTCTATGAGTTTTAAACAAGGTTCGTCATACCTGGGTAGAGAATTAAGTAGTTTAAGCTTTTACATAATGGAGTCTCTAATCCCAGCTTCTCTTAAAGACCGTGTCACCCGACTTTACTCAGACACCAACCAGATTTAAGCATACACCGAAGGATTCGTTCAGTAGCACAATTAAAGTAAAGGTTAATCGTGCTGAACAACATAGGACGGGTACAGCCAAAGTGTTGTAACCAGCTGGGGTGCTGATGATACGTTAGTAAGCTACTTTGAATCCTCGGCCGGAGTAAACCGGTCTTAGCAAGCACAAACGAGCTTTTTTTAATGAACAATATTGTGAGGCTCAATGATAAAGGGAAGAGACCCAGCATTAAACCATGAGCAGCAGTTCAAGCGTTGGTATGGCCTGTAGAATGTAGACCGGTATGATTGATTATATAGACATGGCTGCAATTTCTTACGAATTTAGTCTCCCTACTAAATCACAACACAATTTAGCATAAACATGTCCGATTCCATTGCATAAAGGACACTTTTAAGCCTTAGAAGTTCAATCACTCGGTGGACATCAATTTAGTGGAGTGGTGTCTTTTGAATCAAGACTGAAATTTTTGCAACAGTTCATTCTTCTCAACGGGTTCTACAAGCCACTTATATATGTTCTAATACATGCTCAATGTGCTCTACGAGCAAGTAACGATCTTTTCGAGAATCTTGGACACAAATGGAAGGAGCGCTGAGAGATAGTTTGCTAAGGCCTCTGAATCCAATGCAGGCTTATTTATTAAGTATTGGTCGAACGATGCTCGATTTGAATGACTGGAACAAACCAGAGAAGCATTAACAAGCTGAATTATGGCTGAACTAAGTTTGTCTGCCAGTAAAGACCCGAGAGGTGATGGATGGGGTCTTTAGGAAACTAACTTTTTTTACTCGACTTAATTCAATTATCCAATTTGTAAGGAGAAACCTTGACAAGCAAATGACTCACTGTCTTATAAAATTTGTTGTGGATCTGACTGGCAGGACGTAAGTCTTCCAGTGAAAAACTCACTGGCTTTTCTATACTTGTGGATGTTGACAATGAACGTCTTCGAAATTGGTTTGATCATCGTCAGATTCGGAATTCTTAAAAGCAGTGTTCGAGCCTTCGATTTACAAGGCAAATTGTTTGAAGTTTTTGGCATAAAGAAAAAAATCTCCACGACTCAGTAAACAGACAGAATGCAGGAGAGCATGCTCATCGAGATCTATCACATACGTTTCGATTTTACAGTATCAATGAGGGTATCAATGCTGTTAGCACAGGCTGGGTGCAGATCAAGAAGATCACACAGGTTAAACAATTTCTTAGCATCGATACTTGGCATCGTTGCATCACAGGACCAGTAAATGAGATTGAGAAATGATATGGTTGTCGGGCACACAATAAGGTCAGTGTGGCAGACATCTTTTGTGATCACGACATCCTGGGGCACGGCCATCAATATGAGTCCGAATGAATATCGCCTTAGACCAAGCTGGAGTTCTCCAGACAGTCAAGAAATGAGAGAACCTGATTGTTGCCACGGTCGTCAATATGAATTTAAAGTTTCCAGCAATCAGTAACAGCCTGCAACACACGAATATTTTGGCGAGGAACTCCCAAAAACTGCCATAAATAAGGTTGAACAGACAGAAGGTAGACCACAACTACGAGTAGCATCCTTTTTGATGGTGATCTGACAGCAACCTAACCAAACGATTCACGAACAACGACAGCAACCCTACCACCCACCTACCCACCTTGTCAGACCACATGGTCTGAAAGAATGGGAGCCTGGTGGGGTGTCTTAGATATACAGTCACTATAAACAGGATCGAAATTTTGTTAATGCTGTGCACTTGGTTCAGGTACTGCCGGGGAAGCAAATGGCTGGCAAGGATGGTCTGTTGACAAAGGTGCAGAAGTTCTGTCAGCATCATGAAATCGAGGTGACCTACATGACAATTACAACCGACCCGGTCGGCCTCGGCTCAATGAGCACACGAATAGCAACGAACACTTCTTCCGTCCAATATACTCTCAATGGCAATTGACATGATGCAGTCAGAATTAGACTTTCAGTTTGACAAGAAGTTGATGGATAAGCTCTGCCTGGCTGCTTGCATTTACAACAATCAACAGCCTTCTGCATTCTATGTCGACAACCTTGCAGTGCTTGAAACCAAATTCTACAAGACAGACTTTCCAGACATCGAGCCGATCCTCATTGTTAAGACTGCAGCTTCACAACTTTCGTAGGGAAATACAACATATGGACTCAAAAACTGAAGAACGCCGGGATGCTTCTCCATATCGCAGTCATGCTGGCACAGTCCGGTCGAACCGAGGCTGGCTATGACCTACCATGCAAGTTAGTGTGAGTTATTCTGACACTATCAGTGGCAAAAGCCAAGGCCAAACGTGTGATCAGCATGTTAAAATTTATCAAGACAGGTCTTCAAACAATTATATGTATGGACTACCCCAACGATGCCACGCTCTATCTAGCATGTTGAGAAAGCAACGGCCGCGATGGTGATGGTGAATGATGGATGAGATAGACCGTCTCATACTTATTTGCTACGAGAAGCCGCCAAATCACGTTTCGAATCGAAGTCTTTCGATTTTTACTGCACTTATCATTGTCGGCAGCGCTTGCCCCTCACCTAAAAGTCGCATCTCTGCCACATGAAGAGAGACCACAAGTTCATGTTTGTAATACTGTGAATAGGATGAGGGTTCTACTGTGGCACTGCTTTGCATGCTCCGATAATGAATGCTATTTGTGGTCGGGTTCATTCTACATGGAGGGTATCGGTTCAACGAATCTCGGGCTAGCCACCATCCGAATCATTGCAGCCAATTGCGCACATTCACCCTGCACGCCTTCTGAGCCTTTCTTTAGGGCCGGCTACTCTTCTTTGAAACCTGTCCTAGGAAGAGGGCTACTGGGCTTCGGGGGAGTGCAGGCTATGGGGGGAGGGGGAGACAAGCTGGCCCTCTTCACATGGCAAGCTAAGGCTCTTGCCAGCGATGCACCGGTAGCACAGCAAGCTGCAGGCTCTTGCAGCAGCTTGGGCGGGAGCGGCCCACGACCCTACCGCCATGATCCTATGCTCGGCTCGGTTCCTCGTGCGGCTGCTGCTTGACCAACTGGTATGCAGCGAAAGGAATGAGCAACAATGCAGTCGAACGGACACAGAGGTAACAGTGCTGGCACTCGGCATAATGGCACTTTGCTATCTGCTAGGCGAGTCACGTGCGCACCGACGACCCGTGCTCAGCAGTGATGGCTACTCACTGGCGTGCACACACAGGCTGCACTGAGAGCAGACGAGCAGGAGGCTTCGGCCGAGCTCGTCGACGTTGGTCGGCCGCGAGTCGGAGGATGAGGTCGACAAACACGAGGAGAAGGGCTGCTGCTGCTCTTCGCCATCGCTGACAATCCTCGCTTGGAATACGGACTCCGAAACCAGAGGCTTGCTTTCTGATGGCAAGAGTGTCGATGCAGCCACACTGCCGGCCTGTAGCAGCAACAGCAGCGAGTGCAGCTAGCTTGGAATTCGACAAACGAGGCGACATGAGTAAAAGGACCGTGGCGGCGGAGGCAGTTGGATGAGGAGTGGGATCGATCATTATTTTTTAGCTATAGGAACTGCATGCTGGCAAAGTGGTGCTGCAGCAACGGCGGCGCAGCCATGAGGGGCCGATCGACAATACCTCGCCGCTGGCGACAGAGGGGCCGTGATCCAACAGTGAGCAGATGGCACAGTAAGGATACACCTGGCTGCAAGCTCTGTTGTAGTCCTTCTCAGCCACCAAGTCCGGTGCGCCGACAGACCAAAGACTCCGATAGTCACGTGCCCACTCGCCGAGCTTGCTCAAAGTGTGAGCGGAGAGCAAGCTGCGGGCCTCCTCTCCTCCTGCAGGATAAAGACCGGTCAGTGGTGCCACCACCAAGAATCGGCTTCCGGCTTGCAGCTTCCGTGAAAATTTGGGACACCCCTGCATAACTCGACTCACAGCACGGCTAACTACAAAGCAGGTATGCAATATGTACGCAAGTATGCCATTGGTTTAGTCCAACACGTTAATCATAGCACCCACGTCAGTGGTTATATTCTAGGTGTCGTGATTACTAAGGATGTCTTACCCATTGACCGTGTGGTGTGCCTGCTGACCCTCTCGGATCATTATTCGGTCTCGTTTACTGTTCCTGCTTCCTTGCATGTACAGGGCAATGTCGAACTTGTCCAGTGTCATAACGTAAAAAGCACTGACATAGACACATTTTTGAAATCTGTTTGTGATGCTGGTCTTCTTGATCTGCACCCAAACTCGACCGACAGCCTCGATACCCTCACTGATGCAGTGAACATGACACTCAGGAGTGCTCTTGACAAGCATGCTCCCGTTCATTACATCCGTGTACAGAGTCGCAGAGATTCCTTTCAATTTGCAAAAAACCTTCAAAAGATGCGCCGTGTTTAGTGCAGGCTTGAACGTCGTTTTAAGAAATCGGGGTCTGATGCAGATCTAATCAATTTCAAAGACTTCCTTCGAGTTTATACCCGGAAGCTTAAAAAAGCCAGGGCTTCTTTTTTCATTCAAAAACTGAATTCCTGCCAGTCGGACCCAAAACAGATTTATAAGACAGTAAACCATTTACTGGCCAATGCTGAGAGGTCTGACTCCCCAGATATTAACGGCTCAGCCAAAACGTTTTCAGCCTTCTTTACTAAAAAAAATTGTGTAAATTCGTGCCTCCATACAGCCCCCTCCGAGTAAAGCAATTGTGGAATCACAATCTGTGACCTTCGTTAAAAGGTTTTCCGAGGTTACTGCATGCGATGTGGCTACCTTAACAAGGTCTAGTAAAAAGAGCTCGTGTCCTGAAGACCCTATACCTTCAATCCAAAAATGCTGACGTCGACAATAAACCATCTCCTCAACCGTTCCCAGGTTAGCTCCTTACCTGATGATCCTTGTGATGATCTAGCCGATCGCTTCTCTCGATTCTTTGTGCAGAAGATAGACAAGATCGGGGAATCCATCCCTGCGATGACAACCTTCCCACTAGAATGCTGTTCCTCGGTTCCTGGCTGCACCTCAATGTCTGCATTTAAGCAGGTCACTGGTGATCTAGTCCTAAAGCTCGTATCTCAATCAAAGAAGACAACAAGTCCACTGGACCCTATTCCCACTGTCCTGCTTCTACGTTGCATTGATCTGCTGCTGCCATGCATAACCAACATCATTAATATGTCATTAGCCTCAGGTCAGGTCCCAGCACCTTTCAAAAAGCTGTAGTCAGGCCACTTCTCAAGAAAGCTACACTAGACCAAAAGAACTTGAGCAACTACCGCCCAGTCTCCCTTCTACCATTCTTATCAAAGACTCTGGAACAGGTCGTGGCAGACGAGCTGAACTCGTATATCGAAACCTCACACCTTGCTAGTAAGTTCCAGTCTGGCTTTAGAGCTAATCACTCCACAGAGTCAGCATTGCTTCGGGTATACAACGACCTACTTAGGAATGCAGACATGGGTAGAGTGTCTCTTCTTGTTTTGCTCGATCTTTCGGCAGCTTTTGATACCATCGATCACAAAGTACTTCTAGAGCGCCTCTCATCTCGCCTGGGCATCACTGGCACTGCTCTGCAGTGGTTCAGATCCTATCTCAGTGGGAGACTCCAGAGTGTTGATGTGAATGGACAAAGATCATATGAAGTACCTCTAAAATATGGAGTACCTCAGGGCTCTGTGCTAGGTCCGATTCTTTTCACGGTTTATACTCTCCCTCTTGCTGATGTGATTGCCAAGCACAATCTAGGCTTTCACTTCTATGCGGACGACACTCAGTTGTACCTTTGCTTTGATCCCTCCCAGCCTTCGAGCACCTCAAATTCTCTCAACTCACTAGCTGCATGCATTGATGACATCCGCACATGGATGGCAGCAAATTTTCTAAAACTAAACGATGATAAAACTAACTTTCTAGTTATGGGCAAACCCAGTGTGATTAAGAGATTGGAAAGGCTGACGCTCAAAATTGGCTCTGCCAGCATATCTCCTGTTGAATCAGCTCGAAATCTAGGTGTCATATTCCAAAGCGACCTTTCGTTAGACGACCACATCAGCTCCACAGTCAAATCTGCCTATTTTCAGCTTCATAACATTGCTAAAATTAGAGCTCGTTTAGATAGGGATACCACGTCCAAGCTGGTCCATGCATTCGTGACATCTCGTCTCGACTTCTGCAACTCACTGCTTACTGGCCTACCAGCATGTGCGATCAGGCGATTGCAGCTGGTGCAAAACTCTGCAGCTAGGCTTGTCTGTCGTGAGCGTCGCAGTTGCCACATTACTCCACTTCTCGCCGACCTGCACTGGTTACCAGTCAAGCAACGGATTGACTTCAAGGTTTTGTCGCTCACTTTTAGGTCTCTTCATTCTATGGCTCCAGCCTATCTTTCAGAGATACTACCCCATCAGGCCAAGCATCGTACCACTCGCTTTTCGGAATCCAACAGCCTGGAAATACCTCGTACAAACCTTAAATCCTTTGGAGACCGTGCATTTAGCTCGTATGCTCCCAAAGCCTGGAACTCCCTCCCGACCTGCGTCAGAACATCCCCTGGCCTGACCACATTTAAAAGAAACTTAAACACACCTATTTAGGACAGCATTTAGTGGGTTCCTGTGATTCGTCCTTGATGCACTTATCCGCGTTGACACTGTGCATGCTGCCACTAATCACACTTGCATGCTGACCCTGTGCATGTAACCCCTAACCATATTATTTATTGTTTGTTTTTCAAGCATGATTTTACTTACTATTCTATTGCATATCACTTTGCAGCAAATGTTAAGTGCCTAGAAAGAGATTAAGTTCTCTGAGGGCGCTTTATCAAGCGCAATATTATTATTATTATTATCTCTGTGGCAGAACAAGCCCAGCCATAACCGAGATTTGTAATGGTCCTCTGGTTTTGTAATGGTCCTCTAAAGTCCTGGCAAACTATCGCCTAGTTTCCTTTTTTGTCAAGATTCTTAAAAAAAATTGTCAGTAAGCAGCTGGTTGCACATATTGAAAAGAATTAAATGTCAAGAAACATTTCAAGCAGGGTTCAAGAGGCAGCACTCCACTGAAACTGCTCTCCTCCGTGTTAACAATGACATTCTATGTGGCAACGATGACGGGATTGTCACTGCCCTAACTCTGCTAGACCTGTCAAATGCCTTCGACACCGTTGATCACGATATTCTACTTTGAACAATTGAGGACAACAATCGGTCTAGCAGACGAGGCACTGGCGTGGTTTAAATAAGGTGGTTTACTTGTCTGATCGTGTTCAATCCGTGTCGTGTGGGGGTCAGGTCTCACACTCGAGACCGGTCACCTGTGGAGTCCCTCATGCATCCTTGGTCCCTTGCTGTTCTCCATTTACACTCAACCTCTGGAAAAAGTGATTAAGGCCCATGGAATAGGATATCACTTATATGCTGACGATGCTCAGCTGTATTTGTCATTCCAACCGACGGAATCTACTGCAGCAAATGATAAGCAGAATGCTTACCTTTGACATTCGATCCTGAATGTCGGAAAACTTCTTGAAACTAAATGATTATAAAACCGAACTGCTGCTCATAGGACACCCTAAGCATGTAGCTGGATTAAAAGGCTTTGCTCTTCTAATAGGTGAAGCTGTTGTGCGACCATCACCACGTGCTCGAAACTTAGATGTTGTTTTCGACAGCTAAAAAGCTTCACTCAGAAGACTGCTTTTACAGCTTGCCATCACGTCCGATCCCTATCCACGATAAGGAGCTGTCTTCCACAGTGGCTTGCAAAGAGTTTATTTAACTAGCTCCTTAGTTCTGTCTCGGCTTGGTTATTGTAATTCGCTTTTGGCTGGTTACCAAAGAAAGCAACTAGGTCACTGCAGCTGATTATGAATACGGCTGCAAGGATAGTTTTCAAGTCCCAGAAGTTTGACCACGTATCGCCTTTGCTAAAAGAGCTAGGGTGACTACCGGTTGATTAACGGATACAGAGCAAAGTTCTTATGTTGACCCACAAGGCCCGCCACGGCTTGGCTCCTCCATACCTAGCTGAACTGCTGCACCAGTTGTAGCTTCTTCGTGCCCTCTGGTCCTGTGTGGACAATAAATTAGCTGTTCCATTCTTCGCCTTAAGACCGTTGGCGACAGAAGCTTCAGCTCTGCAGGTCCTAGACTGTGGAACTCGCTTCCACAATTCTTATGCAACGACAACTACTTTCCTGCTGCCGAATATGGCCCATCCTTTTCAGCAATCCTGAGCTGCTACTTCCGTGCTACTCACTACCTCAACTGCTCTCCTGACTTTGCTATGCTTCCCACTTTCTCTTCGTTGCGTGAGACGAAGTCTGTTGGCTACCGAATGCGTACCGAAAGCCGCTTAGGTTGTGAGTGCTCTATACAAAACTCTCCTGCGTTACACTCACTTAGTCTTTATGGCTTTGTGGAGTTACAGATGAATATACATTAAACTACATAAAATCGCATGCCTTGCAGCCCTCAGCAAGCGTTCAGCTGCAGGTCTTCGTAGTGCCAAGCCCTGCGGTCTGAGCTAATAGACTCCTAGGCTGGTGCAAGCAGCACTGAAAAAAGGAGTTAATCACCTGATAACTGAAAGAAGGACGTTTCGCTAGCCGGACTGAGAAGTCCGGGCTACCGTGAGATCTGGCCTAAGCGCTTATGCCTAGAGGGTAGGTAACAAAAAATTTCAGCGACAAGCTAAGAGAAATGCTGAGACATGAGACGCCGAAAGTGGAACACGCGAGGTAAACGAGTGGCAAATGGCAATAAGCTCCGCAGAGGGCTATAACAACTGGGCTCAAAGGCCACAACGCTACCAAACCGTGCTGCACTACTAACAATGACATGAAAGTGGTCGAGTTCGTTGGAGTTAAGCTACTTCAGCGGTACAAGATTGCTTTCAGTGGTAATGTAGTGGGCAAAAGGAATCGACAGGGGCATACTCAGGATTAAGCCTAGCAGAAGGACAAACGTTGACCTTACTTCAAATCAGAAGAGAAGTGAAGGGGCCGTTCTCAGGCTTGCATCCGGAATATGCCTCATCGGATCACTCTATAGAGAGGGATTGGGCAGGGATGGATGGGGAGGGATAGGGTGTGGGAGGGGTAAGGGTAGAGGAGGGAGGGGAGGAATAAGAGTGGGGAGAACAGGGTCCAAAAACCACACTGACAGTATCCCTCGACTGCCCGGCCTGCGTGACCTTGCTATTGTTAGTTCACAAGTACTCACGATACAAACTTACAACATTGCACGAGGGTAGTGGGTAAGTCGGTCAGGCCCCACAGCACCAGACCTTAGCACGATCCTGTGAATCGTCTAGGTCTGGACACGCTTAGCGGTGTGCTGCCAATGTGCACAGAACGATATATGTTATGCAGCAACCTTTATTCTGGGTGCCAAACCAGCATTCGGATAAATAAATAAAACCCATTTTTCTAGCACCCTAACAATATTAGCTGATTTAAAAGCTTTATTTGTCTAGCAGCAGAAGAGTCCTAACGGCTATCACCAACGCTTGCAGTTGGCAATCAAGGATCGCCCACTTTAGGATTATAACCTACAACCTAGGTGAAGAGCGAGCACCATACCTCCTGGGCTATCACAGGCCTGTGATTCATGTATTCGGCAGGGCTCGAGCCCACGACCTCGGTCATCAAACGCATTCAACTAGCCCTCGGTCATCAAAGATGGGCACCTTAACCCCTGGGCCAAATCAGGGTGCATGATAAAACGATAACCCCAGCACAAGGCAAACATTCCGGTAGCAGAAGCCAAGGTGGCCAGAGGCCTGACCAGGGGTTAAGGCAGTGATGGGCCAGACCTTGAAATTGTCCTCTGCTAACCACACACAATTAATAAACTAAGTGTCACAAATATACAAGGTGAGCTCACATCAGGCAGTGCAGCAAGGAAAGCCCGCCCGGTGGTCAGGGACTGGGGCAGCGCTGCATGTGGGCAGCCTATTCGGGGGCAGCCTATTCGGCGGTGGCTATAAAGTCCTACACGAAGAGCCTACCGACACAAAGAAGTAGCTTTTTCATACTAGCTACACGGGCATTGTTGACATGGACGGCCGGGGAAATAGAATCAAATCTCCAGAGCAAATGAGGTGTTGGTACACACGAGCATTAATTACTCTTTCATAAAATCTAATATCACACCTGTCCTCATTAGCCCAACCCAAGCCGTGGGACAGGAAGCTGTGCCTGGCGAAATGGTGCCACAGACAGAAGGCCCTTTGTTCCATTAATCGTTCATCTTCTGGTCAAGTCTCACCCGACCGGGAGTGGGGAGGGGGCATCAATCATTCTTGGCAGCAACACAGGCCACCACTTTTTCTACTAGCTTTATCGGTACCCCCCATCCCATTCTGGCTCATCCTTTCAAGATACAGAGCTAGGCTGTGCTGCCACTTATGTCCAGCAGGCCTCTTTGGTCACTGCTGCTAACAATGGGCGCTGTACCACACCCAAACCAGCTCCCATTCGCCCTTCTTATTCAGTGTACAGTTAAATTTCCTTCCCATGGTGTGTGAACTATACCTGGAAGCCAAGAGCATTAGGGGATTTTGGACTGGAATAGGGCGATCATGCCATCGGCTATAGATAAGCCTTTCCACACATGCGCACGTGCCTAAGCAATAGCCGTGTGCATGCATACTCACACCAATTCGACCATGCGAGCAAACACACGCGCACGCACACACACACACACACACACACACACACACACACACACACACACACACACACACACACACACACACACACAAACACACAACACACACACATTGAGGGAAACAGAATTGAGAAGGACCACACTACTGGTATGAAATCATGTACAGATTGCCAGAGTAAGAATACCCTGACATATCACAAACCTATGGCACGACCAAAGTGTGCCCATCAGTGCTCACAAACCTGCTAAACAATGACAAGTTGTGACTGGGCGGCGATGGATTGAACAGCTTTGTTTATTCAGCTTACTACCGGGCACTACACTGAAATAGTTGGCATGTTAAGGTAGGACGGTCAGGGAATGATCCTATGGCCGTGCCGGGGCTTTGCATTTTGTTGTGTGACTCAGCATATGTCAAGTGCTTAGCGAGACTTAGTTCTCTAAGGGTGCTATACAAATGCCATTATTATAAGTGCAGCCTCGAGATTGTTACAACAATGAGATGTCTAGCAAAGCCTGGAACTCCCTCCCTACTTGCATCAGAACATCCCCTGACGTGACCACATTTAAAAAGAACCTAAAAACACCTATTTAAGACAGCATTTAGTGGGTCCCTGTGATTCGTCCTTCATGTGCTTATGCATGCTGACACTGTGCATGCTGCCACTAACCACACTTGCATGCTGACCCTGTACATGTCACCCCTAACCATGTTATTCATGTTGTTTATCAAGCTTGATATTACTCACGATTCAATCGTGTTTCCCTTTGAAGGAAATGTAAAGCGCCTAGGAAGAGATTGAGTTCTCTGAGGGCGCTGTATCAAGTGCATTATTATTAATAATATTATTATTATTATTAAGGCATACGAAGCATCAACAGAAAGAGGGGCAAAGCTCGAACTCGCTCACGGCAGCTAATCAAAGGAAGGCCGAATGGAGCATAACCTCTTTAGATCTGTCGGGCCCCCTAATTGGCCAGGGCTCACTGCCCCTTTCCATACGCCCATGTTGTCAAAGCAACAACAGGGAGCAGGAGCACAATATCGCACGATCGCAAAGCTAGTAACACACCAATACCTGTTTTCGAAGCCAGCCGCTGTGCCTCGCCCAGATTCGAAGAGAACGATGTCAGCAGGCTGCTTCCAGCCGTCTGAAAATCACAAGACTTGTTTGCAGCTGCACAGCCCCGCAAGAGCAAAGTCAAAAGAGACCGCAATGCCAAAGCCCACCAACCTCAGCCGCAAGTGCTTCAACTTCTGCCTTAGTGTCGGCAGCCACAGGCAAAGAGAATCTCAGCCCCCCAGTTGCAGCCACTCCAGCCACCACCGCAGCATTGTGCTCCAAACAGCAGCCCCGAGGCCGCCAGCCGTTGCTGATGGCTGAAGTTATGGCAGAGCCGAAACCATCGGACTCCGGCTTCGACCAACGTCCCGGAAACAATATGGGCTCTGGCAGAGGAAGGACCTGAGAGGCTCGGCCGGCAGGCGGACGCCCGGGGCAGGCGGAGGCTTGGAGCTGCCGCTTCAATGGCTGCATCGGTTGCTCGGTGTGTTTTTTTCGAAGCGCACGAGCCAGTTCAGCCGTGTACGACATGATGGCAAGGTGGGCATCACCGCCGTCGGCGTCCAGCTGCATCGCCAATCCAGTTGTGGTAGCCATTCCCACGAGTCACGCTTCAACCAAGGCTCTGCTGTCACCTCTGCAAATCGATACAAGGGGGAGACTATCAGCATGTCCGTGCGAGCAGCAAAAGACGGAGAAGATCCACGCCAGCTAGATCATTCTCAGAGCTCTAGAACCAAGCGTTGGGCTCAAAAACGAGGAAGTAGGGAGGCAACTGCCGATGTTGGCAGCTTGTTTGGCACGGTCAATGCAATCAGACTCACATGCACTATAGCACTGCAAATGCTGCTGATTCTTCCCGAGAGCGAGCCTCTGCTGGGCAAATTTTCTACTACTTACTTGCAGCTCAGTGGTGATCCAGAGCATAAGTAGCAACAGCAATCAACATGACAAGACAGGCTAGCTCGGAACGGATTCTTACAAATTAAAGCTACTCCCATACTCTTGCTCCACCTTATGGAGCAGTTGGTGTCAGGCAGTGCAAGCAACCAATTATTCAAAAACCGCGATAAACAGGCTACCAGCATCAGCATTGGCCTCCATTTATTTCCAGTGAGCCTTATTACCAGTACCATGTCAGATCAGGCTGAGGCCTCATGGTCTACTTTAGAAAGAAATACACATCGACTACCAGAGCTCATGCAAAAACACCAATGGAAGTACCGAGTCTTGGACAGTATGTGCCGATCAATCGTGTGCAATGTAAACCTCAAGCAACAAGACATTTCATGCAGTTCATCGTCGCCTTGCACGAGGCAGTAGAGAGGCAATACAACACCATCCTTACATTTCAGTAATGAAAACTGCTGCACAATAGGGGTTCCCTAATAGGGTGACCGGCTGGATACCCGGATCTTGCCATGTATGATTTGCCAGCAATAATAATAATAATAGTAGTAATACATTTGTACAGCACCCTCAGAGAACTTAATCTCTTTCTAGGCACTTTACATATGTCGTAATGGAAGCATGAACAAATTATTAGTGATAGCATGCACAATGCCAACAAGCATAACATGGTTAGAAGTGACATGCGCTGTGTCAACATGCAAAATATGGTTAGTGGTGGCGTGCACAGTGTCAGCACCCAAGAATCACGAGCGCTTGGATGCAGCCAATTTGCTGCTAGTGCTACGGCAAAAAGCTTACAATTAATGCACTGACAACTGCAAGTACGAATGGGGATACTTTGGGCAACACAAAGGTCAAAAGTTTCAGTTTAAAAAATTTGACCAAAAATGGACTTCCCCTTAAAAACAGCTCGAATGAAGGCAAGAATCATTGCCGAACCACAAAGACTACAGCTAGGTATAAAGTGGAAGCGCTCTCTATAGCCTCTTTATAGCATGCCCAAAGCCATGGCAGCTTTCAATACAAATTTGGAAGCCAAATATGCAATACACCTACAAGACCAAAGAGGAAGCAAGAGCAGAGTTTAAGCAATAAAGTGATCCGGGAACTAAGTAGCAAAGAATTAGCTGCCCGACAGGAAGCTACTCTAGCATTCGCCAAAAAGTACTTTACTAAATGGATGGACATTACCCCCCCCCCTCTGGGGTAGTACATTCCCCCTGTTTAGGGTGTACGTGATTGTTCTGATTGGCCTTATCAGTACTTCATTGAGCAAAACATCAAAGTACAGTTTTTGTAATTAGACTACTCAAATGAACTGTGTAGTGTAAGGCCAACCAGTGAATATGCCATGAGAAATTAACAAAACGTCCAATTATACCGAGGTGATTGTATTTCGATAGAGCATGAACTTCATTTGAGCATGTATATATATATATGTGTGTGTGTGTGTGTGTGTGTGGGTGTGTGTGTGTGTGTGTATTCTTAGTTATACATTCATTAACATGGGGGGAAATGTCCTACGGGAGGGGGAATGTCGGGGGGGGGGGATGTCCTTGGGTCCACCAGAGGGAATGTCGATGGGGAGGAGGGAATGTTGGGTGAATGTTTGGGGGAATGTCCTACATTCACTTTACTAGCCTGGCAGTGTGCTTCAGTTCGTAATCTTGATGCCAAATATAACGATCCAGAGGCAGAATATTTGACATGTGAATGTCAACTTACTTGACCAGATTTGAATCTCAACTTGACCAGTAGCAAGTTGAGTAAAGCACCAGTAGCAAGTTGAGTAAAGCACCTTTTTTGACGAACCTAATGTGGAGCTGATGCAGTGGCCCTGACAGAGGCCTGGTGTATGGCCTAAGTTAGTAGCTGAACTTGTCAGTATACAATTTAGACTCTATGGAATGTGCTACTGCAGAAGAGACATCACAGAAGCTGGAAAGAAAGCATGTCACTTGGTTAGTGTTAATTTGCAATTTGAAGCTCTGCAGTCTCCAGCTTGAGTCTCTATGCAGCAAGAGCTATGGCCCTCACAAATATGGTGATGCTGATACCGTGGCATCTTAAAACAGGCCACCAACAAATCTGTTTCGAAAAGATCATAGCTTGAAGGCAGACACACAGACCTTGCTCGAATGTGTCATACAGCTACCAGAATCTGGTAGTTGTGTGAATCTAGATGATCTTGTTCTAAAAATAGTAGATTATGGACTGGCCGAGAAGCATTAATTTTGGCAAGCATATAGGAGAGCAGTGGATTAGCTGTGGATTAATTTACAAGCATTACTTTTGACAGGCTCGGAGGACAGTTGCCAATAGGTCTACGATCGTACTCAGTTAAAAAGTCAGTGACTGACTATGCACAAACATAGCCAGGGTGTGAAACCCCGAAAATCACTTGCAATTGGTCCACGGAGGAGTTGCCGACATATGACAAGGCTTCACGTACACACATTAACCACTTAACCCTCATTCACAGCATCAGCCAATGCAAAGGCTTTCGAAATGGCAGCCGCCTGGGATCAGCAGTCAATTGTAGTCGTGGCAAATTATTGCATATGTAGGCTCTTGTTTACGTCGTTGATGAGAAATCGACTTCATGTATAATGTTCTGCAGGGCATAAGTCGGTATCTGCCCAGTCGAATAACCACCATCTAAGCGATTTCTAATTAAAATTGCTCACGCAAACCGTCTTTGGGTTACATCAGATGAGTAACTAAAACCGAGAAATTTCTTCACAGTCGTGTTACAACTTACTGCCACTCAGGCTGGGAACTCAGTTGCCTGCAGGGCTTTAGCAGTGAGCAAGAGAGTAACACAAGCAGCCACCTATGTGAGTAAAACAGCACAGACATGCTTCAAATTGGGCATATTAAGGATACCCACCTGCTAAGTATACGGCAAGTGAAAACTGCATTCATGTACATCATCGAATCCCCAACAACCTGCATGTCATGTCCATAAATTACTGACTCTGACACAGCAACAGCAATTGCTTAAGTCCTCTCTCTCTCTCTCTCTCTCTCTCTCTCTCTCTCTCTCTCTCTCTCTCTCTCTCTCTCTCTCTCTCTCTCTCTCTCTCTCTCTCTCTCTCTCTCTCTGTATTAGTGTGTGTGTGTGTGTATGTGTGTGTGTAGGGGGCAACGAGCAGTGAGAGCTGGATTCACAAAATAACTCGTCATTTCCGCCAGGAAACATGAATAAAAGGATGTCGGCACAATAAGGAAATGAGCTTGATGCGGCTGGCCAATGAATTGGTGGTCACTGTTTGTTCAAACGGCCCACTCAGCTCAAGCAAGCTTCGAGGTACTCTGCAATTCTTTGTTCATGCACGTCGGGCAACAATGCAGCCGACGGTGGGGGTTTTGTGCATCCCACCAAACACATGGTAAGAGCATGCAAAACCCACGAACTGTGAGGCAAGTTTGCATTTGGGATACTGGCCTAGGCAAGTGCAGCCCCAGCTAGGTAAACATATACGCCTCCTTTTTCTTTGACACTCAGCTGAATCACAATCGCAATCAGAGCCGTCTATTTTTTGTTAGTTACATTATGGAGGAACAAGCACGTGGATCAGCAAATACAGCAGCTCGTGAAACAATTTCTTCAAGGGTTTTAAAAAAAAAAGCAATTGCACCTTGCATTTTCTTCAATAAGCTGCTCTAATGTAATCAAGCAGCGGACTCGTTTCTATGCTAACTGGCTGTCATATTCCCTTGCAAACCCTTGGTCTCCATAGAGTACAACTCACAGGAAACTAGCGCAATGGGTCTGCAGGTGCTTCAGATGCCTGCTCTGAGGACGGTGGGGAGATTTCAATAGCAGCTCGTTGAGGCTAGACAAACGAGAGAAACTGCTGCGCTTAGAAGTTCCAACAGAGACCGCTAGATCGAACACATTTCTGAGTTGTTCGGGGCTACAGATTAATCACAAGCAAATCTCTTCACTGGCAAATGACCAAGGCACTCCATATACTCGGTTACAACAATACCTCACTAAACAGTAATAGATTCGACGTCATGTCGAACAAGAAAGCAATGATACCTATGACACACAGAATGCAAACCGTGAAGAGTAACACATGACTTACCATTTTAAAATAAGCACAAACACGAGTTCAGTTCGAGAGCTTATAAATAGAAAACGTTTTCCTTTATTTGACCTGAACAATCACAGCTTAAGATTGCTCATTGCTCTTCAGATATATGCCCGAGTTGGGGCAGAATGTGAGGGATAGTGCAACTGAATAGCTTCTGCTGAAGTCACAGGCTGACAAGTCCTATTCGGAATCGCTCGAAGCCTGTCCCCTTCCTTTCAACCATTTTAAAAACACGGCTTCTCAACTAGGATAACTGGTGCGACGAATATATATATATATATATATATATATATATATATATATACACATGGTCAACAAACAAGAGAGACCGATAAGTCAGGTTCAATCAGGAACCTAATTATGATCATAACCGATGATGATAATAAAGTAGCATTATAGCATCCTAAGAGAACTAAATCGACATCAATAAACTTCACACCGTCTGTTCATGTAATAACAGATTGTGCCACGATGGGCAATAGAGGCAATCTCGCATGGCTACAGCCGAGCAGGGAGCCTAGCATGCGCGTACCGAAAGCCGCTTAGGCTGTGAGTGCGCTATACAAAACTCTCCTGCGTAACACCCTCATGGTCTTTATGACTTTGTGGAGTTACTGACGGAGATACATTACATTACATTACTTGGGGTTTTTTGGCAACCACCAAGGCTCGACACTTCAGTGTATACGAGAACACCAGAATTCAGTTTTGAGATGTGTGCCGACGATGCAAACAGACGACGACTATTACGAGTACTACTCACAGCAGTATAAACCATAGTTCATCAGAGGAATGAAAGTCGTGGCAGTGAGGTTGGAAAGGTGATTTATTACAAATACAATATTGCCATTAGTTGTTGAACAGGTAGTCGTAGCTTCGATTGCCAGCATTGTTCGCTAAGGTCACATTGTTAGCCATTTGCCACAAAAGTCAATTGTAAGCAATAGCTTGATCAGATATCTCACTACGTTCTGCATAGCAAAATGGTTTGATTTTCCATTCGATTAAATTATTAGACTACAAAACAAGCTTCTTTAATATATTTGTATGCTACGAGCTGTTTTCAACCTAGAAAGAAGAACATACATGACTATTCATCTGGCTCAGTAGACCAGGGCAATTGGGCAGTACCTCCCTAGGGGTGCTCTTGCTTTATAAATTAGCTGGTGTTTCCATTAGGGCAACAGCTAAATGACTCGACGGTGCACGGGTCTACTGTGAGTTAAAGCATGCCTAAGCTTAGAGAATCAGCAGTTAAATTATTTCGTCAACCAGTGATTTCGTGATCTGAAATGCACCAACAATATAATAAGTCCGTGCCTTACCAATCCTGCAAAAAAGTTGGTGACAGCGAGCTGATGAAACCTCGGAGTCATAAATAGCAACGCTCAAGTTCATTTGCTAGCAATTTCTGACAAAACAGACACAGGAGACATGGACGTGAGCTAAGGACTGCCCGAGTCTGTTCGCGGAAGTCTCGGGCCTTAACGCAATCAGCGAAGTTATGGATTAATCACTGACCGCATCGAGTCGCTGGTGGGCAGTTTTCTTCACACCGTGGTAGAGAGCTCCAGACACTGTAAAAACACGAGCCTCGCGGTCAACTGCACGGACCAGCCCTTGATATCTAGCGTAAGGCTCGCGTGAAAGCTCGCTCACAGGTGAGAAACAAGGTGTTAGTAAGCAGCGATGGGGCGACCGTTTGAGAAACCCCAAGCGCCACAAACCCCAAGTGCAGCCAGCCTCACAATGTCGAAATCACGTTCCGCGCATATGCACAAGCTCAAGCCAGCGTAGTCCTGGACGACCACGTGCCCCTAGCACTCCCCCCCCCCCCCCCGCACGATCGGGGGCGCGCTTCATGTCCCTGCACGCACCGCGCGAGCTCCAAGACCAGGCCAAAACACGACCTATGTGATAAAAAATCTAAATTTCTATTGGGAAAATCCAAGGATACATTATGTTTGCACAGAATCATGAAGCGGTTGTGCAACCTAACCACTCCGAAAACCGCGAAGAGTGCTATACCGGCAGCCCCGAAGCACGCTCGCCACCGGCGTCTCAGGATCTGGACCTCAGAAAAGCAGAACTATTGATGGGAGACGATCAATTCTTAAACAGTGATAAAATAATTTGGGATTTCTGCAACAACGGCTAGATATGATGGGACACTGGTAGCTCTACTCACGTCGACGTGCAGCCGCCGGCCCAAAACCGGTCGCACGTGAGCTAACCGCTCGACGGGGTCAAGGAGTGAACCGGCGCTGTAGTTCCGCTCGAGGTCATTCGAGGTTGAGGCCGACTTCACGGCTGCGCCACCCGTCGCTGGCGGATCGTTTTGCCGGCTCTCGTCTCAGGCAAGGACCGGCGCAAGACCAGAAGCGGTTCGTACTGCATTTAAGAGCAGGTGTTTTCGAGCTTAGAGTGTGCCGAGCGTACTGGTCTAGCAATTGCTCTGCATAGGCGGGGTCGGGCTGTTGGTGGCGGCTGAGTGTTGAGCCGACTGGCCGTTGTCGGCGACTGCCGGAGTGCCAGGTTCGATCAAAGCTAGGACCTGCCTGGCTGTCCTCGTGGTTAGTTCTGGATTCTTACCTTTTTTCCGAGCAGCTCGCGTCGATCGCAGACTTTGCCGCTTGTATCTAGCGCGCATCTACCGCCGGACTGGCAGCGGTCGGTCCGACGGAGGGCTTTCCTTGTGCAGTAGAGTAAGTCGGGAGAGCAGCCAAGGTACGGTCGCTGAAAATGCTGCGGCGCAGGTGAGCGGTTGCTAGCACGCTGTGGCTGGTTGATTCATCGTGGCTTCTTGTTGGCATGGCAGGTAAACGCTCCGGCAGCGTTTTGCACAGGTTTCTTAATTGTACATACGTGGGCTCACATTCCGAAGGGACGAAAGAGTTTTATAGGCCCTATATGATACGTGCGTCATAGCTACTGTTAGAATCAATTTATGGCTGCTCGCTGCCGAAAGCCGAGGTCTTGGCGGGTAAGGGATTGAATTTTGTCTTTCGCGGGCTGATCGCTGCTTCGTGGTTAGATTGACTGGCTTCAAACAATCACAAAAGCCTCTGAGGTGGCTGCTGTAGTATGTGCGCTCATGCGTCCGCCCCCTTCCTCGCTCTGCAGCCACCCTCGATTCGTGCTTCTAATTAGAAGCAGTTGTCTAAGTAGAAGCAGTTTTCTACTAGTGACTACCGTAGGCTCCTTTTGGGTGAGAGCTATACAAAAGTCGTGACTCGTTGTTGTCTTATCTGGTTGACAAGAAGAGTGCTCCTTAGCAGACAGCCCCGTGAAAACACTAAAGACCTGGACGAGTTTCCTATGTCAGGCTGGTTATCTTATGTGCACACAGCGTAGTGGAGCAAATTAAAGGAGTGGGCACCTTCCCAGAGCAGCACTGGGCACTATTCATGTTCCTGCTACCCGAGGCAAAAGGGTTGCATGCATGCAGTAAGATGAATCGGATCCTGCTAATCCGTCCCAGGTTTTTTCATTTCCTGGCCATGGTAGTCTGTGCTGATGGCTGGAAAAACAGTGGCTGCTGTGTAGAACCAGATGGGGTGCTGATCAATTCAAGATGGCCCGCTTTTCGGTACGATGTGGTGTGTTAGGTTGATGCAGACTAGTAGGACTATACTCTGGCTGAAACTGTTTTCTCACCAGCAAATTGGGCAAGCAGGTGATGCGATGCTAGGATAGTTCAAATATTCCTTTGCAATAAATGTAAAACGCTTAGAAAGAGATTGAGTTCTCTGAGGGCGCTTTATCAAGTGTATTATTATTATTAAAGGGAAATCAACAGGTATAGTAATAACTACCTGGCAGCTATCAATAGGACCTTTGGTGAGCCGAAATAAAGCCTATTTGTCTACTCTTTTAATGTACCAACTTATCAATTAATCAAATGAACGAAAATGGCATGCTTTGATCTGTATAGTAGTGTTCAGCTTCATGTGGCTTTTGCTTCTCACTGAGTTCTGAATATGCTGAGTTTTCATCTATAGCCTCAGCTAATTCTTTTGCAGTTGTCAGAAGCACGTCAACCGAAGGAGGCATTCGGTGCTTATACACGTGTTTATCTCCATCTGTTACCACGTGAAGCCACTAAGGCTAAGTGGATTTGTGCTAGAGAGTTCCCCATAGAGCACCTAGAGCCTTAGTGGCTTTTGATGTGCAAACAAGCTAGACCTCTTTCATCGGAGGAAAATGCATGAAGCACAGCTTATCAGAATGAACTAAGGCATAGCTAGCCCAAAATTTGAAGCTCATGGTGGCAGAAAAGGGAGTGCCCTAGTCGGTAGCAGAAAAGATATTTTCACTGCAGGAATTGCAAGTTTGCGGTCTAGTTCTTGCACACAGAGAGCATCTCCTGTCGGCAACGGTATGTCAGTGAAAGTAAGGGAGTGGCCCTGCACGTTGCCGTGATAGCCTTCTTGGATAGGAGGCTGTGATTCTGCTCTAGCAGTTCACTCACAGTAATTCTGTGAAATGCAATGACATTTGTTTAGGAGCTAAGAGGATTAAGTCTCTTTACATGCACTGTACATATTCCGGAAAGAGGGCATGCATGTGTATGTGCATGCATGATAGCATGTGCAACACAATTGCAGCATGCATGACCATACCAAGGTGGATTCATACTAGTGGACCAAAAGCTGTGAGGAGCATGTGTGTTTTTGCCTCTATGAATATCGTCAAGTCAGGGCATTACGATTTGGGAGCACAACAACTGCAGGCATGGTATTAGAAGCATTTCAAGTTAGTTTGATATCAGCTAGACGAGTTAAACCTGTAGAATGAGTGGTAAACGTGAAGCCTCATGAGAAAGTGTTTAGTAACGGTAGGCCAGAGCTAGAAATGTGGCAGTTGCAACATTCCAGCAGACAAGCCTGGCTACGGAGTTTTGCACCGAGTTTAAGCATCTTTTTGCACATACCGGAAGACCTGCAAGTAGATAGCCACACAAGTCCAGACTCGATGTTGCTGTAGTATCCTTATCCAAGCAAGTCGGTAATTTTGCTATGGTACATAGCTGAAAATAGACGACTTGAATGTGGATATGGTGCAGCCATCTAATGAAAGGTCATTTTGGAATAGGGTACCCAGATTGTATGCAACTGCTACAGGATGTATGTTGTCCGCACCCATTTTAAGGGTAGGCTCTCAATTTTTTTTTTAGTTAAATTGGGTTCGCCCATTTATGTGTTTTATTGTCATTCAATTTGAGTAACTTTGCTGTCATCCATTGCGAATGTCTGCAATGCATGCTGGGAGAAAGTTTGAGCTCGACTTGCTGGAAGGCAGGGAGGGAGCAAAGCATCGGCATAGCTGCACGTTGGCACCATAAAAATGAAAGCCTAGATCGTGCTTGGGGATAACATTGCTAGCCTGACTTGACCAGAGAACTACAAAGACGTTGTACTAGCTATTGACATAAGTGTATAATAGTGAAAAGGAGCAAATTGTGGTGATAGTATGAAAAATAATGATAATAATAATAGGACATTTGTTTAGCACCCTGAGAGAACTAAATCCGGGTGCTTGACAACTCACTGCAGGAGAATTAATAACCAGGGTTAATGACATGCATGGTGTCATGCTCAGACAAACATGTTAAAGCACACGAGAAGACAAGACATTTAGGGCCCTGGGTGTCATTGTTTGATAACAGCAATGAATCGTGTTCAGGTAAACTCACAAGAGCAAAAAAAAGGTCAAGCTCACAAGCACAAACGGAAATCTGATGGAAGTTGCTAAGGAAAGCAATGGCTAAGGAACGAATATATTTAGTATCTTTGGTAGAGATGTAAATCATGCTCAGGCGGTGGCAGAAGCTGCAAGTGAGTTTCAGACTGCCAATTCATACGAGGTGAAAGTCCCATCACTAAAAGACTTTCGTCAAGTGCCAGGAACTGTGAGACGACTAGTGCAAAAGAACACTTCAGGAGTAAGGAGTTCAAGCTCTTTAATGTTCTATGTATGGCACCTACAATTAATAGTGCAAAGTAACTACTATAATCTGTGAATTTTAGGTATCGTGTATTAGCCTTCGATTTAAGGGAATTTGCCAGATATCCAGGTCCTACTGTTAGCAAGACAAGAGTTCGGTTTACACATTGGCACTGCTGACTCAAAATGCTTGTGTGATAACTATTACTGGCTTTTGTCGGCACAGCTGCAAAAACTGATACAGTGGGTCGATAATCCTTTCGTGTGATGTGCTGCATTGACAGAGAACAGCAAGGTTCAAAGAGCTTCGTGGCAAAGATAAGTCATATTTAGCAAAGAGCAGCTGTAGCTTCGTCTATAGTGTATAAATCGATTGTCAGTTTTCTCATTGTATGCATGCATCGTTTATACCTTCATATCTTTATCGTTTATGTCTCGCTATGGCAGCAGCAGTTAAAAGCTGAAGCTCCCATGGCAGACTGTTGCTCGGCCGTTGTTGGTTAACTGCCTGCTGCAATTACGTGCTTCTGCTGAAAATTAGATGCACGTGATTTTTGTCATCAGAACGTGTGTAGCTACTTAAGGGGACTGCGAAAGCTAAGTGCATGGCTAGAGAGTGCTTGCCATATCCGAGCTGTGTCTAGCAAATGCTGGTGCTCAATTTACCCACCTTGGAGACTTACTAGCAGGATTGAAGCTGATTCGGCAATGTGCACTTTAGCTTCTGTTGGATATGAGCTGTCATCGCAGTGCACCACCACCAAAAGAGCCTAGCCTAGGTCTTAGTTGGTGAGCCTTTGCATCTTACCTCCGGGCTCTGTGGCCGATTTCGTCTGGTGCATAAGCCCTCAATAGCCTTGGATTTCTTTTACCCACTCCTACTCTTTTTTTCTGATACCTCTTCTAACCCCACACCAGTGGTTGCACCCATTGTAATGTAATGTAATGTATATCCGGCTGTAACTTCACAAAGACTCGGTGGGTGTTACGAAGGAGTTTTGTATAGAGCACTCACAGCCTTATGGGCTTTCGGTATGCATTCGATAGCCAACAAACTTCATCTCACGCATGAAAGAGAAAGTGAGAGGCATAGCTGAGTTAGGAGAGCAGTTGAGGTAGTGGGTAGCATGGAAGTAACAGCTCAGGACGGCTAGAAAGGATGTGCATTAGTCGGCAGTGAGAGAGATGTCGCTGCCTAAGAATTGTGGAAGTGAGTTCCACTTATTAAAACATGCAGAGAAAAATCTTCTGTCGCCAACGGTCTTTAGGTGAGCCGTGATGGCACACTAGGTAAGGCGGTTGCTTTTCACGACCTTGGTCCCGAGGTCGTGGGTTCGAATACTGCAGTGGGCGATCCTTTATCACTGCTTGCAGTGATAAAGAATCCTGCTTCGAACCCACTGCTATAAGCAGTGATAGTCATAAAGGCTCTTCAGTCTCTATACAAAAGAGGCTGTTAAATCAGCTCGTATTTATTTTAAGCAGAGGAATGGAACAGCTAATTTATTGTCCACACAAGACCAGAGGGCACGAAGAGGTTAAAACTGGTGCAGCAGTTCAGCTAGGTATGGAGGAGCCAGGGCGTGGCAGGCCTTGTGGGTCAGTATAAGAACTTTGCTCTGTATCCGTTAATCAACCGGTAGTCACCCTAGCTCTTTTAGCAAAGGCAATACGTGGTCAAACCTCTGGGACTTGAAAACTAGCCTTGCAGCCATATTCATAGTCAGCTGCAGTGGCCTAGTTGCTTTCTTTGGTAGCCAGCCAAAAGGGAATCACAGTAACCAAGCCGAGACAGAACTAAGGAGCTAGTTAAATAAACTCTTTGCAAGCCACTGTGGAAGACAGCTCCTTATCGTGGATAGGGATCGGACGTGATGGCAAGCTGTAAAAGCAGTCTTCTGAGTGAAGCTTTTTAGCTGTCGAAAACAACATCTAAGTTTCGAGCACGTGGTGATGGTCGCACAACAGCTTCACCTATTAGAAGAGCAAAGCCTTTTAATCCAGCTACATGCTTAGGGTGTCCTATGAGCAGCAGTTCGGTTTTATAATCATTTAGTTTCAAGAAGTTCTCCTACATTCAGGATCGAATGTCAAAGGTAAGCATTCTGCTTATCATTTGCTGCAGTAGATTCCGTCGGTTGGAATGACAAATACAGCTGAGCATCGTCAGCATATAAGTGATATCCTATTCCATGGGCCTTAATCACTTTTTCCAGAGGTTGAGTGTAAATGGAGAACAGCAAGGGACCAAGGATGCATGAGGGACTCCACAGGTGACCGGTCTCGAGTGTGAGACCTGACCCCCCACACGACACGGATTGAACACGATCAGACAAGTAAACCACCTTATTTAAACCACGCCAGTGCCTCGTCTGCTAGACCGATTGTTGTCCTCAATCGTTCAAAGTAGAATATCGTGATCAACGGTGTCGGAGGCAGTTGACAGATCTAGCAGAGCTAGGGCAGTGACAATCCCGTCATCGTTGCCACATAGAATGTCATTGTTAACACGGAGGAGAGCAGTTTCAGTGGAGTGCTGCCTCTTGAACCCTGATTGAAATGCTTCTGACATTTAATTCTTTTCAAAGTGTGCAACCAGCTGCTTAGCGACAATTTTTTCAAGAACCTTTAACAAAAAGGGAAGAAGGGAAACTAGGCGATAGTTTGCAAAGACCTCTGTTTGTAATCCAGGCTTTTTAAAGTATCGGTCTAACGATTGCCGATTTGAAAGACTTGGGTACGACCCCTTTTTCCAAAGAAGCATTAAAAATCTCGGTTATGGCAGGGCTAAGTTAGTCTACCAGTGAAGACCACAGAGATAATGATATAGCGTATTCAGGAGATGAGCTCTTCTTTAGAGTAACTCATTGCCGATTAATTTAATTTAATTCGTTAGTAGCATGTTCCTTATTGTGCCACATTTGTGTAGTGTAATAATGAACCTATAGAAATGGAAGATTAAACGTGGCATGTATTTGAGTTAGTAAAATCCAAGGCTTTCGTGTGTGATCAAGCTTACGTCGAAGCTCAAAGGAAGATGTGCTGGATGCAGGCTTGGTAACTCCTAGCTCCAGCAGTGCAGTCCTTCAAAAAGTCAACAAGACCTTGATTGTGATTAACTATTTCCTGTCAATTTCAACGCCCAAGTTTCGGATTTCTCATTCGTATGACAAAATTTGCCACATTGCAAGCAGCGCTGCATGCAAGCTCCACTTTCCTATGATATGTTCAAACTGTTGGAAAATGTAGTCGATTGATGTATGCATGCCTTTGACAAGATCGGCCACATTGGAGCTAGTGCTTTGTGAAAGCTCCACTTTCGTATGATAGATTCAAACTGTTCGAAAAGGCAGTCGATTGATGGCCAGTCAGTCTCACCACCCGTCCCCCATCGCTTGATCGTGAACTTGCTCATCGGGCACAGGCGTATGGCTCGCTTCGACACAGCATTGCTCTTGACTCTTCGGTACCTTTGTCAGCACTGCATTTGTCAGACCACTTATTTTGCTCTCAGCTTCGTGGTTTCTTAGGATGATAATAATAATGATAATGTATGTATATAGCACCCGTGAGAGACCTGTATCTCTTTACATTTGCTGCCATGCAAGCTTGTCAGTTGGTTAGTGATAAGGTGTAGAAGCTTGTCAGTTGGTTAGTGATAAGGTGTAGATACAGTGCCAGCATGCATGACCATACAATGGACAACTCACACGGACAGAGCAGATGAACAGATGGCTCTTTAGCTACTTTTCAAATGTCAAGTCAGAGGAGTTTGCAACGGCAGTTTGGTAATGAGTTCCAGGCATTGGGAGCGTGCAAATTGAAGGCAGGCTTTCCAAAATGGTCAGACGCACAGCTGACCGACTTCAGTCAGAAGAGAGGGTGGTATGATGCAAAGTCTGATTGAAAAGTATTTCTGATAGTTAGGCCCAAGCAAGATAATTAAGGGACCTAAAAATGAGTAGCAGAACCTTGAAGTCGATATGCTGCATGATGGGGACCTAGTACATGTCGGTTGAGAAGTGTTGTAATATGGCAGTTTCGACGTTCACGGCAGACAGGCTTTTCGCTTCAGCTCCTAAGTTTTGTGTCAACTAAGCAGTCTCATTGCCAAGGAATAAAGACCTGCATGTAGTGTTATCATTTTGCTACTGTCGTTCAAATGCATTCTTGGGTGCTGCTGCTCCCTACCAGGGTTCGTGAACTGGGTATTGCCCACAGGAAGCCCAGTCGTAGCAAGAGAAGGAGCAAGAGGTGCACGTTAAGTATTTCCAGCATTATGTCGAGCCGTTCAGTGCGCACACATTCAAGTACTGCTATGAATCACTCTAACGTCGTGGTCATCAGGCCTAATATAATCCCGGCAACCACTCTTAAAGTGTGGCTGTGGAATGTAATATGCAGAAAACCCCTAATAATACTGGACGCGATTCTTGACTATACATTTGACCTATTTGCTTTGACCGAGACCTGATTGAAATAGACTAACTGCCCGAGCATAACCGATTCCACCCCGACATAGCCTTAAAATCAATCAAAACTAGCGGAGTTGCCATTGTCCTCGTTTGTCCCTCAATGTGTCATACCGTTTTCAGTCGTTTTCATACCGTAGCAGTCTTTCGAAAATCTTGGGCCCTGTGTCAACAAGTTGCCGATGGTGGCAGTGATCTGTCACCCACCCCCAGGTTCCAAGTCTTTATTTCAGATTATTCTGATCTGATTCGATGTACTAGAAATCGTTCTTTTTTCATACTTGGCGATTTTGATAGCTCAACTGATCCCTAAATGCCGACTTTTGTGCAGACTAGTTCTTCTTTTGTTTTGACCCATGTGCATGGCTACTCTCACTACAAAGGTCGTACTCGATCAAATATTCGCCCTCGATTGCATGTTATCAGCTTCTATTTGTACCTAATTCTCGGCAATTAACTTCTAGCTGGTTTCATTCAGTCTGCAGTTTGTGTTCCCGTCGGTATCCAGAATCATCTGACAAATAAGAATAAAAAAAACCTTGAAACTCTTGTTATTGAGGCTGCCCACACGAACTATATTCCTTGCCTCTGCTGTTCAATCTTCTATTCGACCTGTCCTCACTGGTGGAATGCTGAAACACAATACTAGCAGGCACCGGATGGCCTTGCTCAGATGGCTTCTGGTTTATTGCTGACGTTTAAGCTAGCTAGGAATACTAAGCATAAGTTTTAGAAATAATACGAAAGATCGGGACTGACTGGCCATCGACTGGCATATGATCACTTGTAGATCGTACTAATTCTTACTAGCCAAGTAGCTTTTATAATAAAAAAAATAATACAAATAGTGTCTTTTGTATTGCGCTTTACGGAAACTAAATCTCTATTTGGGCTCTTTACAACTCACTGCAAGAGAAGTAATAACCTATAGTTAACTAATAGCAGGGTATCCTGCTAAGGCAAGCATGCAAGATAACCCAAATGATTCACAGCTGCCGGTTAGTTCGATCCCTAGTTAATAACACTATCAACCATTCACAGTTAGGTAAAAACGTAGTAGAATCACAGATGCACAATCCAAAAATCCAGACTTCGACCATCAACCATCCCTGCTAATAAACAAATCATAACTGCTCCCAGCTCAGCACATTACCTAGTGATACTTGTGGCATACTAGCAGATCGCTTTTCTAGCTTTTTCAGCAATATAATTAGGATCAGGGAGTCCGTCCCCCAAGGTAATGTCCTCATTGGACTCCTCTCCCTCAATAACACCCCTCCTGGACTCCTCTCCCCCAGATCTGTTCAGTACTTCAATGACCACTGTACAACTTGCCACTAGCAATCTCATCTTGGAAGTTCATCTATTAGTGTAAGAACACTACTAGCCGTCTTGAACCTATTTCTGCTATTCTTCTGAGATGTATAGATTTGCTGCGGCTCACCATAACTAACATAATAAATATGACCTTATGCTCATATCTTGTCCTTGTATCTTTCAAAAAGGCTATTGCTAGGCCACCTATTGATGATAATAAAAAATAGGTCGCTCGTTTAGTGCCCTTAAAGAATGTGTTATCCCTCCAGATGCTTTATAACTCTCTGCCTGAATCAGTATCTAATGGTTATTTACATGATTGGTATCAAGCATGCACAATTAGACAGTAAGAAGTTAATGCTAGGCTAAGAGACAAGCAATTTTTATGTAGGCTCTCTTCTGCTGTTCCTACTAAAGACTCGGTAGACTAGCTACATTCTTATATCAAAACTTCAAACCTGGCAAATAAGTTCCAGTTTGGAGTAGAGCTAATCATTCCACAGAGTCATTCCACCGAGTCCACTCTGCTGTATAACAATCTTCTCGGGAATGCAGACTTTGGTCAAGTCGCTACTGTAGAGTGGTGAGGTTTGCTTGTTTTGCTCGATCTTTCGGCAGCATTTGGTACTGTTGCTTACGTCCTTCTTTAGTGCCTCTTATCTTGTCTGGGCATTACTTGCACTGCACTGTTATGGTTGAGGTCCTATCTCACTTGGAAACTTTATGGCATTGATATCAGTAGACAACTGTCATCCGAGGATCCTCTAGAGTATGGGTGACCCCAGGTCTCTGTGCTTGGTCCCCTTCTTTTCACTATGTATACTCTCCCTCTTGCCAATGTGATTGCACTCTCTTGGCTTTTACGTCTATGCAGATTCATAGCTGTATACCTTTGCTTTGATCCATCTCAGCCATCTGGCACGTCAAACTCTCAACTCCCTTGCTGAATGTATTGCTGACATTAGCACTTGGATGGCAAAAGACTTCTCAGATTGAATGGAGATAAAACCAACTTGCTAGTGGTTGTCGAAGCATGTGCTGACACAAACGTTGTGATATCATTCTAGCTGTAAGATTAGGTTCCAACTGTCATGGTGAGTCGTTGTAGTGTTAGGTCTGATCTCCATATCGGCTCGTAAATCCAAGCAGGTTGCGAAGAAGCCACTCATCCTGCCCTCCAGGTTTTGCCATGTCCCATTTGTCTGCCGAGGAGCAGTAGTGCAAACATGGTAGCACAGGCTGGTTATTCCAATTAAACCGAGGTTGGCTCATTCAGCTCCTGTCGCAGCTGCACTGACCGGTGCCCCACCTGCGACCGCTGCTGGGCCTTCGTCTGCGCCGGCTGCCGAAGTCTGGTTTCGAATAAGCAGGCAGCCTGTGCTTTCGTTATAGCATATGTAGTGTCCAGAAAGAGATTCAGTTCTCTTTGGCACTATGCAAATGCATTATCATTATTACTATTCCAAAATAACTGACTAGATCTTAGTTATCGGGTCGCTTCCGCATGCCTAGTGGTGCTCGTGAATTATTTCATTGTACTGGCTGCAGGCATTGAGGGAGGCGGGGGGGGGGGGGGGCACTCAAAAATCCCAATGGCAGTGACACTGTTGTGGGAGTATGCTTGTACGTGCGTGCGTCTTTGTGCATGCCCTGTAGAGTGGTGAGGTTGCTTGCCTCTGGTAGAGGATGCCTTGCATGGTTACGTGTCCGAAACCAACTTTTGAGTGCACAATACTTGTTGCACTGGGCGTGGCGTGTCGACCGGCGCTGCCACCGTCTTTCTGGCCGGACCACCTCTGTCGGTCGTGCTATCGAGTTGCCGCTTATACTTGAGTTGATTTTATTTCAATTGAGCGTGAACTTCATTTGATCATGTGTGTGTGTGTGTGTGTGTGTGTGTGTGTGTGTGTGTGTGTGTGTGTGTGTGTGTGTGTGTGTGTGTGTGTGTGTGTGTGTGTGTGTGTGTGTTCTTAGTTATACATTTATCAACATAGGGGCATACGGGAAATGTCCGGGGGAGTGTCCTAGGGTCCACTAGGGGGGGGGACGTCGGGAGGGTAGGTAAATGTCCTACAACCCATGCCCTCGCACACGTGCCAACGCTCGCTTTGGCTCACCAGAAAAAAGGAAGGAAAGTATAGGTCAACTGATTCAGCAGCCTCATTTATATGTCAACAGAAGAGCGGTAGCAGCTGCCACTCCCACTTGCAGTAGGCAATAAATAATAACCTGCTTCCGGACTCGAACTCACGACCCGGGTCGTGAATTGCAAGCACTTTGCCCCTTGGTGAACAGCCTTGGCTTGTGGCCCAGTGTTCGTAGCTCCACCCACTGCCTCCCAGCTCTTCTTCATGTTGACTGCCCTGGCACTCTTCAGGTGCTCCTCAGGGTGTTATTGGAATTTGTTGCTCCTGACCTTAGAATACAATGCAGGCACTTCTGCTGTAGCTTTTTAATGACCCAGTCCATCTTGCATGGTGTGTCACATGGACTGGTTAGCACGTGACATCCTTCCTTCTACCACCCTCCCCAGTTGGTTGCCTGTACTTGGATTCTGTCGGTAGCTTCTCTTTTTCGTTGAGATGCTGTTGGTGAGAGATGCTTTTGCTCTGCTGCAGGCACTAGATCGTGAAACTTCACATCCACAATTTCTTTGCCATCTTCTCCCATTGCAATGATGACTCTCCTGCTAACGAACATAGCACTTTCTTTCTCTTAATAGCCTCTGCTTACTAACTCTATGCTACATACTTCCCGGACTACCCCAATTCTGCCTTGCTTCTCACTGTTTTCTTTTTTGCACGAGACAGAGGCTATTTACTACCAAATGAAACGGCAAAACCTTGGATTTCGCTAGCAGGAAGCTCTTCGATGTAGGACTGCAGTAGCCCTCGTGGCTCTGCGAAGTTACAGCCGGATGTGTGCCCGTACATTCTCGAGCGCCCAGATGAGCTTAGGACAAGGATATACTTTTACTGAAGCTGAAGACTGCAGCTTCTGCCGATTGCTTTTACCTGACCCTGTGTCCCTACCGACTCTGCCCCTCCCTTTGTCCCTCCTCCTCCTGCTAGAAAAGTTTCTGGGAAACATGGCTCTAATGCAAAAGACTGTTCGTTAAAGACCTGCCCAGTTGCCTTGAACAGATGCATAGCTGTGCTGTCAGCACTTTTCGTATAGTTTATTTAACGGTTTATGTACTGTATGAGGCTGTCAGATGTGTTGCTTGTTTTTTTAAGTTTAGGAGAAACTTGAGTTCTTTAGGATTTGTGCTTGTGATTCAATTACTTATTACTCGTTTGTGTATGGGCAGTTCAATTGGAGGATGTCCAGGGTGTCTGACCCATGGTATAGACGTCGCTGCGATGAGCATTCGTGTCCTGGAACTCCTTCCTCACATCCTTCGGCTGGCATACAAGCGGGCTGCAGGGCTGAAGTGGGTCGCACACTGGTACATTATTGCAGCTTGCCATGTTTATGTTGTAGATTGGAATATTGCTGACCGGGAGTTACTGCTGCTGCTGCCAAATCAACTATGTGTAGCAGTGCCACTAACGACGGTATCCTCTGCCGGACCGAGACCTACGCCAATGACGTCCTAGCAAGACTAAATCAGTATCGTCTGGAGAGAAAGTTCACCGATGCCATACTTTGTGTTGGTCAAGAGGAGTTTCCATGTCATAGGTAAGCTGCTGATTACGTCGGTGTCATATTTGGTAGGTGGCTGAAGGACCTTTAACCGGAATTATTTCGAACTGCAGATCGGATCGGTTGCTCTATTATATGATATTTTTAAACCAGTGAAGAGACTACCCACATGTTGCTAAGCCTGCAATGGTTTGTCGATCTGTTTGCTAATAATCGTTAACAATCATTATGATTTTAGCTTATGATATTCACCAAACTGTATGATTGTAGACCCATTTTAAGATTTTCAAATATAGTTGTGACTCTTGAAATCCATCATTTGTTTTCCTATCCTGTTGAGAGAATGTTTATTTCTTTAATGAGGATCATGCTTAAAATCCAATTAGACATGAGTGAGCATTCAAATCTGGCTTATTTCGTACGGTTCAAACATAAGGAATTCCCGGGTCTTTCTCTCTCCCTCCCTCCCTCCCTCCCTCCCTCCCTCCCTCCCTCCCTCCCTCCCTCCCTCTCTCCCTCCCTCCCTCCTCTCTCTCTCTCTCTCTCTCTCTCTCTCTCTCTCTCTCTCTCTCTCTCTCCCTTTCCCTCCCTCCCTACTGACCTAGACCCTAGTTGAACAAGGCCTTAAATTTCTTTTAGCTGTAGACAACAAAAATGGCTCATAATTAGGTTGAAATATGAATAGCATAATCCAAGTGCTTATGAAACTGGGCTGCTAAAGACGGCCTTATTTGATGTGCTTGAGAAGTCTCTTCTCTGGCATTCACAATCTCAAACGTCCTTGCCGATGTGGATCTCGAAGTAGGGCACCAGTGTAGTTTTTGGCAACAGCCACTCCACACTCAGTAATGGTGTTAACAAAGTGGGCTGATTTGATGCGACTATGTGGCATACTTTTAGTCATGGCTCTTATACTGAAGCTATAGATTTGTATCGAGGAAACTGGTCTGGGAGCTGCCGTACCCCGGTTGTGTACCCTCCCCCTCCCGATATGCCGGTTTCTTGTCGAGTAATCAGTATGTGTAACGGTTGCATACAAAAAAAGCAAGCCGAGATGCTTGTTCACTGCAATATGCTGGACACTCGTTTTGCCGGTTTTGCAGTGGAGACCTGCAGCAGTTAAGCTGGTTCTACTTAGCATGCTTGCTTTAACAAGCCAGAGAAGGCAACTATTTTACACAAGATCGTTGATAAATCGTTTGCACTCACGCGAGTCAATCAGTATTGTCGACTTTGTCAATCAGTATTGTCTGACCTGTTACATATTCTATGTTGCAGATCAGGATGTTGAGACTTGACCACATTCTATAATTCGATATGTCAGGTGTTGACCTGTGGTTATCTTATGCAGCCATTTGACCCAATAATGATGGACTATGAAGTAGATCAAAGTCGGGTTACACTAAACTGGGCTAGATATTTACTAGCGATACGTACTATGTTTAATGTGTATGCATAGTTAATTCTAAGTGTGTTTATTTGAAAGGGAATGCTGTGGTCTCATTTTTGAAAAAAATTGGGGCATTCGACGGAATGTTTGTGAGGGCTTTGACCAGGAGTAATTGATCTATGGCATTTGCCCCTTAGTTCTTTTTTGTCTTTAATCTTGCTCAATTCGCAAATAAGTCGTTTGTCACTGTCGTCCCTCCTGGTGTAGCTACTTAGCATCCCCCTTAGCAGATGCTAGACACCTGTGCAGCCTTTCTGTTCAAGGGCGCTTGTCTTTCAGTAGGGATGCCCAGTTGAGAGTGTCGTGTTGTAGAGGTCGTGGTCCTTGGTTTAGTCTGAGGTCTGGGTATGGAGAAGTCTGTATGTGCACGTGTTAAGAACGAGTCACTCTCTATGTTGTATCTCCTTCTGTAACTCCGCAAAGTCATAAAGACTTTGTGGGTGTTGCTGTCCTAAGAGGCACTGCGGCAGCAGAGCGGTGCTAACTCTTGACTAGTCGGCTCGGACTACAGTCTGTTTAGGATTAGGAAGCAGTTATGCTTTTTTTCATTAATAGCCCCACCATATTCAAGAGCATATGACACGGTTGATGTTCTCAAAGTCTGCTACCTTCAAGCATAGATCGTAGGCTAATCAGCCCAAAACAAGAGAGAATATGCCAACGGTCAGGCTACTGCTGCTGTTACCAGCCCTTCTATCGACTTTACCGAGACAATGTTACCTTTGTCTTTTGTCCCATTTTAAGCTGGGGTTACAGAACGGATACCTTTTTACTTCATGTGGTTCATTGGATAAAATCTTGGGTATATGGGCATCATCTGTGGCCGAATCTTTGGGCTTTAGTTCTGTATATGACGTTTTCACTACCATTATCACATTTGCATAATAATAATAATATAAATGATAAAGCGCCTTCAGAGAACTCAATCTCTTTCTAGGCGCTTTAAATTTGCAGCAAAGGAAACACGATCGAATGGTGAGTGGTATAATGCTTGATAAACAACATGAATAACATGATTAGGGTGACATGCACAGGGTCAGCAAGTTTGGTTAATGGCAGCATGCAGTGTCAGCATGCATAAGCACATTAAGGATAAATCACAGGGACCCGCTAAATGCTGTCCTAAATAGGTGTGTTTTTAAGTTCTTTTTAAATGTGGTCAAGTCAGGGGATGTTGTGACGCAAGTCGGGAGTGAGTTCCAGGCTTTGGGAGCATACGAACTTAATGCACGGTCTCCAAAAGATTTGAGGTGTGTACGAGGTAGGGCTAAACTGTTGGATTCCGAAAAGCGGGTGGTACGATGCTTGGCCTGGTGGGGGAGTAGATCTAAGAGATATGCTGGAGCCAAAGAATGAAGTGACCTAAAAGTGAGAGACAAAACTTTGAAGTTGATTCGTTGCTTGACTGGGAGCCAATGCAGGTCGGCGAGAAATGGTGTGATGTGGCAACTGCGATGCTCACGACCGACAACCCTAGCTGTAGAGTTTTGCACCAGCTGTAAGCACCTCAGTGCACATGTCGGTAGACCAGCAAGCAGTGAGTTACAGAAGTCACGACAGGATGTCACAAATGCATGGACCAACTTAGATGTGTTATCCCTATCTAAACAAGCCCGAATTTTAGCAATGCAATGTATCTGAAAGCAAGGCAGACTTGACTGTGGAGCTGATGTGGTCGTCTAATGAAAGGTCACTTTGGAACAGGACACTTAGATTTCGTGCATATTCAACAGAAGATATGCCGGCACAGCCGGTTTTGAGCATTAGGTTTTCGATTTCTGAATCACACTTGGTTTGCCCATAATTATTAGGTTGGTTTTGTCGTCATTCAATTTAAGAAAGTTTGCATGCATCTATGTGCAGATGTCATCAATACATGCAGCAAGGGAGTTGAGAGAATTTGAGGTGCTCGAAGGCTGGGAGGCATCAAAGCAAAGGTACAACTGAGTGTCATCCGCATAGAAGTGAAAACCTAGATTGTGCTTGGCAATCACGTCTGCAAGAGGGAGGGTATAAGCCGTGAAAAGAAAAGGACCAAGCACGGAGCCTTGAGGTGCCCCATATTTCAGAGGTACCTCAGATGATCTTTGTCCATTCACATCAATACTCTGGAGTCTCCCACTGAGATGGGACCTGAGCTATTGCACTGCAGTGCCAGAGATGAGCAGCACTTAAGAGAAACTTGGTGGTCGATCGTATCAAAAGCTGTCGAAAGATCGAGCAAAACAAGCAGAGAAACTCTACCCCTGTCTGCATTCCTAAGTAGGTCGTTTTACACCCGAAGCAATGCTGACCTGGTCATGTCATCACTCTGTGGAGTGATTAGCTCTAAAGCCAGACTGGAACTTACTAGCAAGGTTTTAAGTTTCAATATATGAATTGAGGTGGTTTGCCACGACTCGTTCCAGTGTGTTTGATAGGAATGGTAGAAGGAAGTAGTGTCGCTTTCTTGAATAATGGCCTGACTACAGCTTGTCTGAAAGGTGCTAGGACATGACCTGAGTCTAATGACATATTAGTGATGTTAGTTATGCATTGCAGCAGCAGATTAATACAACATAGAAGCCGGACAGTGGGAGTAGTTTCTAAAGGACTTGTTTTCTTTAATTGGGATATGAACTTTAGGGCGAGATCACAACTGACCTGCTTGTATGTAGACATTGAAGTGCTGCAAGGAATCGAGGGACAGCATTCTAGGGGGGATGCTGCCATCGAAGGGATGTACTTCCTGATCTTGTCTATCTTCTGGACAAAGAATCGAGGGAAGCGATCAGCTAGATCATCACAGGGATCATCAGGTAGGGAGCTAATCTGGGAGCGGTTGAGGAGATGGTTGATCGTCGACATCAGCATTTTTTGATTGTGCATCTGGCCTTTGCTAGGATTGATTGGTACGACCTACAGTAGTCCTTGTATGCCTGCCGATCGACAGTCAGTCCTGATCTTGTGTTATGTTTTTTCAAGCTTTTGCTTAGTAGACCTAGCTAGTTTAATGTGTAACCATAACCATAGGTCGTCTGGGTGAGGGCGCACAGTGCGCTTAGTCAGAGTTAGAGGTGCAAACTCGACGAGCGTGTCAGCTAGTGTCGTGTCGTAGCTATTTACCGAGGACGACAGATCGAGGGGGACTGTGCAGCAGAGGCAAAGCAGATATTCTCGCACGGACAGCATTGATGTCAAGGGTCTTGAGGTTTCGCGATTCACGTGTGATTTTAGAGGAGGAGGAGGAGGGAACACATTGTAGACTGAATGAGATCTGCATGTGGTCAGATAAGCAGGATTTGGTAATAATTGCTTGTCACAGCATCTTTCTTAAACACATCGTTAGGATGGATTGGCTAAGTAAATAAGAGCAAGTCTCCCGGTAGATCCTGTTGTCACTATCGAAGGTGCTCCATTCGTAGGGTATGCAGGATTTTCATCCGGAGGCAAGGCCTGCCAAATTTTTAGGTAGGGTGCAGGGTGTAAGACTAAAAAGATTCTAACGTGGGTGGGGCTAGACCCTCGATTAAAGAAAAATGATAGCGCAAAATTATAAAGTTTATTCGACGGGAACTTGATGGTGCTCATCGAGTGGAACTATGGTGTAATTTCGTCGTCGATGATGGCCCCGGGTGTAGGAATATAGGGCGGTCTAGGTCACTGCCTTGCTGTAAGGGGATGGGCAAATGCCTCCCTGCTCCCTTGAGTCCGCCACTTGCTTCTTTAAGGTTTGTCCTGGGTATTATTGTGCCTGCTCTAGCTGTGGATGAGATAGTCTCTGTAAGTGGTGGTCCTCCTTGAGTTTCTGCTCGCAGAAACAGACTCATGTCGTGCAGAGTGACATGGGGATAAAAAAAAATAATGGAAGTATGACTGATTCGGTGAGTAGGGGATAGCCTGCATTTTGGCCTTCATGATTTATGCTCTGGATTGGCATTGTTTGGTAATCTTACTTACCGGTGTATGTAATCATGCGTTATTTGCAAGCAATAGTCATTTATTTGAATCATTAATGCAAATTGTTCTTGCTCAATATACCATCGGTACCCACAACACACACGAAGTCAATTGTAATGTGAGTAAAATTTGTTTCAAGGCTTGATTGATGAAAATTATTTAAGCTGCCGTCTGTATGCCATGCCTAGTAAACAGGATGTTATAAGTTTTTCTTTGTGACAACTTTTTCGATGGCTTGCCTTACAATGCTTCATCGTCGTCTTCTACCTTTATCAGTGGCTTAGCCCTTCTCTTGATTTGTCATCACCTCTGCATCTGTACCTGAAAGTGTTTGAATTCATCCGAAAATGACATAACCGCTGCAACACTAGTTTACCGGACAAGTGGGCGAGGGTTTTGCCTGACTGAGCTGTAGTGGCAGATCTTCATTTCCTATTCGGGTTTCTGCAGGTGCGGCTGCCTGATGTCACTTGCTGCAATGGTCATTGCTGTAGTTGCAGATCACTTTATATCACCAATTGGACGTCAGCTGACAGTTGTGCACAGATATAAGCTGCTAATCAGTTTGTCGAGTCGCTTGTACCTGCTGCCAGGTCTCGGCGTTCATCTGCTCGGTGTCGTGGTGCATATGGCTTACTGCATCTAACCATCTGGTTGTGTATTCTCACCAGGCCGTCTGAGCCACTAGCTGAATGAGCATCTCGTTACTTTGCTGAACTCGTTTAAAAATGTTTAGAAACCTTGGCTGGTTATGAAATTGCCATGCATGAGCTCTTTTCGAAGAAATGATGAAGCAGTGATCTCTTAGGGAGGGAAGCTTCAGTTTCTCAATGTCTAGCTAGCACTCACAATGTGCTAGGTGTCATTATTGCACCAAGACTGCATAATCAGTGTTTGCATAAAAGCATGCCGAATGAGCTGTTTCTCTCCTTAGTTAGTGATGGAGAACTCACTTTAGTAGCCATTGTAAGTAGAGCTAGTGTGTGCTCAGCCAGATCATTGAGTACTCCTAGTCACTTTAACAGGACTTTGTTAGGTAAAACCTTGAGTCAACTAATTGGTTGTATTAACTTGGTTTAAACTTGTCCTTGTGTGCCAGCCTGGTTCAACATTTCGACATCCTCCCTAGCACTAAAACACTGGTGGTATGGTCAACATGCTATCCAAGTTCGTTTGCTATTATTCCTCTAGCGCCTCGACTAACTAAGGTCAAGTAAATCGTATTTTATTACCGAGGTCGTGCACTCGAGCCTCGTGGCACATGTGAAGCACCTGAATAGAGATTAAGTTCTCTGAAGGCGCTATACAAACGAATGATACTTTTTTTTAACTATTTCCATGCTGTTATGTAATACATGAAAATAAGGGAGATAGGATGAGATGAAAAATATTTTGTGTTTAGACATGTCTCAAGGTTGACACGAGGCTTTGACCTGACCAGCATGTTCGTAGCTTTGCTCAGGGACGTTCCGAGTTGACTTGCATCCTTTCCTTTTGAGCTTTTGTCTTTTGAGAATCTCCACCACTTGCCTTGGCCTTGGTAGAGGCAGCTAGCTATCTAGTCCCCATTGTTCCAAATGGTGTTTAGTATCAGGTATGCCTCGGGTGGCAGTAGCGTAAACTTAGCTGTCAAGCTCTGCCATATTCACCATGTGTTTGTATCGATGGCAATAAATGGCTGGCTCTCGGACAAAAGGGTTTTGCACGGCTGATTGCATGAGCGGAAGCTGGAGTTATCCTCTTGCCTGTTTCCTCCTCGTGTGTGCGGCAATGCATCTATCTCGCCAATGCTGCGATACCGATATCGATAGGTGCCATGGCGCCACACTAAATATGCTTTGAAAAATCATATTCAATAGGTTGATGTCGTTAGATGCAATATGTTACCCGAACTACTTTGATAACAAAAATACGTATTGCTGGTGAATTTAAGTGAATCTAAGCTTGTATGCTCTGTATTGTTCTTGCTGGCTAGCCCGGTATGTATCCTTTACACGCTAATTTTGTTTAATCCATTCCAGGCCCTCTAATGTCTCTCTACTGCTGCCATCGTCTTTGCGTGTGCAGAACCTGTGCAAGTGCGAGCAACCGTTTGTAGGAGTGTGCTGGCAGTGAGCAGCCCATACTTTGATGCCATGTTCTCGAGCGATCTGCAGGAGGGCAGGGAGTCCAGAGTGACATATGATTCCGGAATGTCACCTTGGGTGATGAAGCGCATCATCGAGTATGCCTACAGCGGTGTCATTGAGATCGGGCCCGACAACGCCCAGGAGTACCTGCGCACCGGCCACCTGCTCGACTACCCGGCAATAGTGGAGGCCAGCGCGCTCACTCTCGGCCGACACTTGCATGCCTCGAACTGTGTCGGCCTGCGAGAGCTGGCTCGCCTCTACGGCTGCAAGGAGCTGGAGGCCAGCGCCCGCCAGCACGTGCTCGAGAACTTTGCGTCGGTGGCCGAGTGCGACGGATTCGCCGAGGCCACGACCTTTGAGGCACTGGTGGAATACCTTTCGAGTGACGACCTCGAGGTGGCCAGCGAGGACGTCGCGTGCAGCGCAGTCCTGCGTTGGGTGGCCTGGGACACTGAGCATTGCCGTGGAGCTCACCTGCGAGATCTGCTGCTCTGCGTTCGGCTTACCGCGATGGACCCATCCTCGCTGAGGCGCCTGCTCTGCGAGCCGCTCGTGCGCAATCAGCCCGAGTGTGTCGAGCTTGTTCAGATGGCTCTGCAGACGTGCCTTGCAGTGCCCGCTACCAAGCTCTCCTCGGCGTCAGACAGGGCGGCGCTGGCAGCGGCTTTGCCGGTAGGTGGCCCCCTACAGCCTGGCAGCGCAGCAGCTGGCATGTCGACCACCACAACCGCCCGCTGCCATCCCAGTTTTCTTTGAGCCATTTGTTGAAAAGTGTGCGCACACTGATCTTTGTATGAAAAATGCAGTCACTTTTTTCATGCCTTCCTGCCATGGTGGTGACGCCTGCTCTGGAGAGCAGTGCTCGTTCGCACCTGTCAATTGTTGGAAGCACCGCTGCCGAAGCCTTAATTTCACACTATCCTGCCAAGTCACAATTCCTAGTCTTTCTGCGCAACCTTTTCCTCTTTATCAGGGCCTACCATTCAGGGCAGCGAGCAAGGAACACAGGTTTTTTATGCCTGTTCCTAATAGCATCCCCTATCCTGTCATCTACTAGCCTTCGTCACCACCTCTATTTCTAGAGGGCCAGTTTGTGTCCAGCCTCGGCGATATGTCTTACTTTGCATGCCTCATCAACCGTGCCATAGCCCGGTCGTGCTGTGGCTTACCTCCAAGGAAATCTCGGCCATGTTGCCGGTTTCGTGTGCAATGTGACCGTATTCCTTTTGATGTGCACAGCCCCTTGCCACTAACGTCCTGGGCAGGGCTTGGTTATTATGCCAGATTGCTTCCCTCCTCGAGGCGTTGCTACTACCCCTTGGCATTGATGCATGGGACACACGGGAAGGTTGAAGTGTGAACATGTACTTAAGGTACAGGCTGCTCCATCAGTAAATAGATATTCCCATAGTTATCCATGCTCGTGTGACAGCCTGAATACCTAGCAGCGCACATCGTGTAATTGTGTATTGCATGACATGTTCTCTCTTGTGTGGTAAATTATAACCGTTAGCCAGATTGTACTAAATTAATTGGCGTTCTTTAGCTTGCTCAACACGTATACAGTCAGTTGTAAATGCTCTTGTAACTCATGTGCTACTAGCCTGGCGGGGCAGCGTCTGTCTTGTGAAATCTCCTAGGAAATCATCATCCTGCTTGACCATGCCACATAACCAATTCTCAAGGCTGTACAAACCAGTGTGATGCCATCGTGCAGAATTGTTGAGCTCCCGTGGTGTGATGGCAGGTGTGCTTGCACGCAGACTTGGCTGTCACGCTGTCTCACCAACAATTTGAGATCTTACAGCTTGGTGCCCGATGCTTGCTGACTGTCTCATCCACCGTGTGCACCCTGTTTTAGTTTCAGCATGAGCCGAGGCCTTCGACACTTGCCAAGGATGTCGTCCTGGTCGTCGGAGGCATAAATGGTTACACTGCTCAGACGTGTGTCGCTTATGAACCACTTCGGCGCCGATGGCACCGGCTGCCTGACGTGCCAGCCTGTGCGGCTTGGTCCAGTGTCGTTTCTGTCAATGGCGGTAGCGACGCGGCCGTGGCAGCTGCCGTCCTTGTCACAGGTGGCATTGTTGAGAATCTGGTTACTGACCGAGTCTGGCGGCTGTGCCCGAAAGCCAGAGCTTGGCGATCTAGCACAGCGCTGCTGACGCCACGCGCTCGCCATGCGTCCGCCCATTCGGGGCGTCGTCTGTACGTCGTGGGAGGTGTGGTGCTCAAGGGCCACTCTGTGCTTCCTGGTGAGGACATCGAATCTTATGACCTGGCCGCCGAGCAGTGGACGCGAGTGGGTCGGTCGCCATCACCGCGACAGCTCTCGCATCTACTCGCGTGTGGACGAACTCTGTACGAGGTTGGCGGCGCATCGGCCGAAGGTCGCCACCTCGGTACTATGGAGATGTTCAGCGTGGAAGTGAACGAGGATGGACCGATCTCAATGAAGCACGCCGGCATGCACTTCGTGCTGCCCGTCGCCGGGGCCGTCGATAGTGCCGGCTATGCCAGAGCCGTGCTGCACGAGGGCACCCTGTACGTGCTGTGGGAGAGCTCTCGGCAGATGATTGCTCTGACTCCCGAGAAAGGCATATTTCGCGTGCTTCCCAGCTGCTCACATGCCAGGCTTCACTGCTCAATGATTGCACTGGGCGGCCACATCTATGTCGTGGGTGGTCTCGTTGATGGCAAGCCGTCATCACTCGTGGAGTGCTATGACCCTGCCTCTGCGAAGTGGGCAGTTTCACACATGCCCGAAGAGCGGGCCTGCCATTCGTGTGTGTCTGTAAAAATGTTTAGCACTTGAAGTTTCCTACAGTTCGATACAATCCAGGTGTAATCCTGCAAGTATCTCTTACAAGGTTTGCTACGTGCCATTTTTCTTAGCATCTTTGTATCATCTGTCTGTCATTGCACAGCTGCCAAAGTTGTCGCTTGTTATTCGGGATCTGATGCTCAGGTTCTGCTATGCCGTTATGCAAGCTGGAAGCATGACCTTGCTGGAACATTGTGTTCTGCTATATTTGCTCAAGCGACTACAACTGTGGCTGGCTTTTGGGGCTGGCACTAGGAGCCAACGTGTCTCTTCCCTTTGCTACCGACTCTTTGGAAGTCGCTAGATGTCTTAGGCTAGTAATAATTTATTATTAAATTATGTGTACAAAAGTAATTGGCTTGCTTAATGCTATGCTGTGAATTGCCTATTCAATAAGCTTTTTCTGGAAGTATGAGATTATATCAATGTAGATGTAAATCAGCTGTTTCATTTGCAAATTATTGGCTGTACAGAGTAGGATGGTTGCCGGTTGAGCAAAGGATACAGAGCAAAGTTCTTACGCTGACCTACAAGGCCCACCTCGGCTGAGCTCCTTCGTACCTAGCTGAACTGCTGCATCAGTTTCAGCCTGTTCGCGCCCTCAGGTCCTGTGTGGACAATAAATTAGCTGTCCCATTCCCCCCCCCCCCCCCCGCTTAAAAACAGTTGTCGACAGAAGCTTTAGCTCTGCTGGTCCTAGACTGTAGAACTAGCTTCCACGATTCATACGCAACGACCACTACTCTCCTACTGCTGACAATGGCACATCCTTTTCAGCGGTCCTGAGCTGCTACTTCTATGCAACTCACTACCTCAACTGCTCTCCTGACTCTGCTATGCTTCCCACTTTCTCTTTGTTGCCTGAGACGAAGTCTGTTGGCTATCGAATGCTTACCTTCACTTCACTTTACAGCAAATGTAAAGCGCCTAGAGAGAGATTAAGTTCTCTGAGGGCGCTTTATCAAGTTTTTTATTATTATTATTATTATTATTGTTACCGAAAGCCGCTTAGGCTGTGAGTTCGCTATAAAAAACTCTCCTTCGTAACACCCACATGGTGTTTATGACTTTGTGGAGTTACAGACGGAGATACATTACATAACCCCTTTCACAGCCTGCTCACCCAGCTGGCAAGCATGGTGAATTTGGAATCGCTACCGTTTATGCCAGCTCTTACGGCTTAGGGTACATGCTTGTTTCCTGGTCTGACCTTATGACTGCAGCTGCTACTCCCCTTCCTCCCCCCTTGTGTATGTAATAAGGCTATTAGGTTATCCAATGATCGAATCCAGCTCCAACGAACGAAAGCAAGTGAAAACCCACGGTCTAGAATTGAAGTGCTATTGCTGCACTGGAATAGCAGACAATTGTTCAAAATAACATTCTCTGGTGCTTAAACGCTGAAAGATGGCCCAAAACTTGAGTACCTCAAGAAAAGTCTTAGCATAGGATTAAGGAGCTTGCCCAGCGACCCAGGTCGAGGGTTCGAGTCCTGCAGCAGGCAATCTTGTATTGCCAACTGCAAGCTGCAGTGACAGCCGTTAAGGCTCTTCTGCCACTTCTATTTAAATGAGGCTGTTTGGTCAGCTAATCTTCACCTACTAATGACAAGTTGGCTAAGCAAAGTAAATGTTAGCTGATTCAGTAGCTTCATTTATACAATTAGAGATGAGCCACAGTAACTATCACTCACACTTTCAGTGAGCAATATAGAATTGCCAGCTACAGGACTTGACCACGACCTGGGGCAATTGCAAGCACTTTACCCCTAGGCTAAGACCTGAGGGAAAGTGTGGAGCATACAAAAGATGACTGCCTTTGACAAGCTACTGACGCCAGGCTAACAATTTCGGCTCTTTTTTGGTCATGCTTCGGTATACCTTCTTTCGGGAAATCTACACCATCAGTTTGCCTTTCGTTTTGGTTCCTTCTAAAAAAATATAATCATTTGTATAGCGCACTAAGAGAGCTTAATCTGTACACAGGCGCTTCACATATGCCGCGGGATCAAGCCCACGACCTCGGTCAGACTTTGGTCCGGGCGAGCACCTTAACCGCTGGGTCAAACCAGCTTATCATCTTAGGAGATGCATCCATAGCGTGGTCATGGTAACGTTTTTTAATAGTAATAATACATTTCATGTCGCACTTTCCGGCTCCACATGCTACGCATCTCAGCGATTGAGGTTACTATTCTCTCAATAAAAAGTTTTTATATACTACCTTTACAACCAGTTAGCATTGGGAGTTTCGGCATTGCCTACGGTCGGGCTTCGTCGACGGCATAATGGTCAATTCAAACTTGTCTGTGATTGACTTAACCACCAGCCACCTCATAATGTGATTCCTGTAGCAAGCCCTTGTAGTATGATATGAAGAGGAATTCAGAATGCATTAATGATTCCACCGGGCAAGCCAGCATTTCTAGCAGCGAAGTGAAGGCATGCCATTACCGGCACCACTGATTGGTCAGTTTGGCTTTCAGCTGATCTTGGGCGAAAAATTGACCCCTGCTCTGCTGCATCCATCTTCAGGGGTGGAGCCAGGGTTTTGAAGTTGGGGCAAGGGTCCCTTACCCCCAAGGCCTGGGGAAATTTGCCCCATGATATAGGTACTTGTCTCTGGCCAGGGGGAATTCCCCCGCACCCGGACTCCGCCACTGTCTAGCTGCCACACATAGAAATAGTTTCAATCATTTGTATAACCCTCTACGAGAATTTCTCTATTCAGGGGCTTCACATATGCAAGGGGGCTCGAGCCCACGGTCTTGGTCGGCAAATATATTCACCTTGACCTTGGTCGAGACGAGCGCAACCGGTGGGCCAAACCAGGGCGGTATTTTCGTCCTGGCTTGCCTCAGCGGTCTTCTTGAGACCAAAACCGAAAGCACGACTTAATACAGGGGAAAATCCTGCACATGTAAGAGTGGGCTTATTATCAATACTTAAGCAGGTCTCGAGCAGCCCTTGTGTGCTTGGTAAACCGGGTTGAACCAAAAGCAGTCGCTAACGATGCTGGCGCTAAATTCACTTATATCCGGCAACGTAACCAAGGGGGCCGTGGCATTCTTAAAGCCGTAGTGTGTGAGCAGAAAGGGCGCGACAACCATTCAGCCTCCCACACGATTGAATATCCCGCCGGTCTCGATGGAGGTCGAGGTTAAGCCCCTTGAAAAATCTGGCTACGTCGCTGCCACTGCCACCGCCTGGAGTTGGTCGCTTTATTTAACGGAATCCCTGTGCTCCGCGGTTCACTATCCTTCAGTTTCAGCGGCCGCTATACTATTTAGCAGCGTAACAGCATGCAACTAGTTCACTGGGGGTTTTTGAGAGCCAGCCATCACTTCGCTGACTAGTGGCTGCTTAACAGTTTTATCATTGCATGAAAATTGTACGCTCAAAGAAAACTTGAAGAAAACAACTGCAAACACGCTAAGCCACCACAACTCGGCTAAATCTCAAGCCGCGTCAGAATCGCGTTACTACGCAACAGGCTACATCTCAAAAATGTAACATGGCATCAATTTCGCAGTCCTCATTCTAGGTTTACTATCAGAAAAAATATCCTCAGAAACCTATTGCATCAAGAGTGCTAGATTGGTGTGGATACCCTTAGCTAATTTCGAACTCCACAATTTGAGGCATTACCAGCGACCGCCCTTTCCCAACCTTCGTTTCTAGAACGAGGCGTATCCATAGACAACAGTGATGGCGGCCGAGAGCCCAGTGCCTAAAGGCGGCGGGGAGAGCCCAACTAGCAGAACAACAGATGGCGGAAGAGGTTCAGCTTTGGATTTGCAGAGCAGTCTCCTGGACATAATAGAGGAAAACTTCGGAGAAAGGGTTAGGTTCGTTTATGTTATGTACATTTCTTATCCTGGCTTCATGATTCGGTCGCCTCCGTAGACGTGCGGCGAGTGCCTCCTCCGGTTTCGCCTGTCGCGTTCCCTTTTGGATACTTTAAAGTACTCTTAACCGATATAAGACACATATTTGTATATTATCTGTTTATGTAATTTCTTTTACTTATAGAAATTCCTTCTTCACCGGATCACAACCATACTGAAACACAAAACTGGAGCAAACCCAGCAGATATAGGAGGTAAACCTCTAGTTTTTACGCTTCTTCCTTCTGTTAGCCTTTTAAATTATAAAACTGTCATGTTTCTACAAATAATTTCAATTTGATTCAAAATATTCCCCGTGAGAAAAGGCATCGATTGACCTAGCATAGCAATATGGTAGGCATCACATGCTTTTTTTAATTAGGAGCTCAAGATATATGCTCGCCGATGTATACCGTCTGTATGCCTAAGATTTTAATAATTGTGTGTATTATTTGAGACAGTCTCGGATATTTTTACCATTTATAAAAATGACCTTGTGTTTGCTAGTACTCCTTGGCCCCAGGTATTGATTTTCATCAATCGCGGAATGTTGCACGGTTTAAGTTAGCTTTTACAAAAAAAACTATGAATCCAAGGCTGCCATTGCGATAAGCTTACTTGTAATTAATTAGCCTTGATATTTAATAATTAGCTGAACTCGAAGTACCACTTTCAAAACATCGGATATTTTCCCCACTTTGGACAATCTCTAGTAGTCTGAAAATTGAGAACTAGACATGTACAAATTTCGTTCCTCTGCCGCACAAAAGTGGGACACTGAGCGCATAAATTCTTTCACAACGATGAAGTGATACAACTCCCTATGCGTCCTCGTTCTAGGAAACACTGACCATTTTAATTTAGTGAGAACAGCCTTTTTTCAAAAACTGTAATTAACTCTAATAGCTTGCTTTGAATTTAGTGTCATCCTGTAAGCTAGTGCAACAGTACTAACTCAGTTAGCGTTCTGAGTAATAGTAAGTTATATGGGTAATAGTAGGGAACCAAGTGAGTCGAATGAGGAGTTAGACTTAGAAGTGTCGAAGGATAGGTAGAGCTTGGAGTCATCGGTGTACAGCCGAAACCCAAGATTGTGTTTGACAATTCTCGGCCAGAGAGAGAATATAGATGCTGAAAAAAGAGGGCCTAAGACCAAATCCTTAGCCATCAAACATCGTATTGACGTCAATGGTTATTTACCTTTAGATACCTTCATCCTCTTGCTCCGGCCTGCCTATCTGAAATAATTCTTAATCAGGCTTCGAATCGAACCATCCTTTCCTGTGACTTTTGTCGTTTCGTTGTTTCAAGTGCATCTTTAATCCCTTTTGCCTTCAGCTTCTGTGCTTTCAAAGCCTGAAACTCACTATCGAATGACATCAGGTTATTTTCTTATTTGATGACATTTAAAAAGAAGCTAGGAGCATACCTGCTGTTCACACCGTTTGTTATCCCTGTGAAGTGTCCTTTATATGCTTGTGCGTGCTGAAATTGTGTATGCTGTGACTGACCAATTCACGTGCTTTCTATCCAGCTTATGTAAAGTGCCTAAAAGAGATTTAGTACTCACAGGGTGCTGTTTACACATTATTATAATTGTTATAAAAATTTACCAGCAACCAACCATACGTAAACGGCCGAAGCATGCTAAACCATTACAGAAAAATGGGTAGCCATTAAAGTAGCTGATGCGTGCAAAAGCAGACCGACTTCAATTCTGAACGTTTATCAGAATTTATTATAGTAGTGGGTAGATTTTTGTCACTGATGTAAATGAACATCATAATAAACATCATCACCAAAATGTGTGTTTTAATCCCCTCCTTAAATCTATCTAGCCAGGAAGTAGATCAGAGACGAAGGAATAAGGATAATTAATCCACAAAATAGGATCCGAAAACCCAGATGATCGATCACCGGCTTCGCGAATGTAGATAGGTGGAAAATCCAGCCAACATCAGTATATTAAAGCTCTCTTTATATTATTCCAAAGTATTCACGGGAAGACCTCGGCTAGTACCATCAATTGAGTACGAACGTAATATAAATTCAAGCATAAATGCATTGCGTTCTATGAGGTATATATCGTAGCGTTCTATCAACTGCAACTGAAGCAAGTCTTCCAGCTGACAAATAACAGCGGACATTTTATTTTCTTCTCTACTTTGTAAACAAATAGCCTACTTTATCATGGAAAACATTTCTCTGTGGTGCTACTGCAATGCAATTGTTTCCTTGTATATTCAAGCTTACTACGAAAAGTTTGTTACTGAAATGAAAAGCACAGACACGGTGACGGGTCTACTTCTCGTCTACCCAATGCATTCTATCCACGTTTTGGAGGTAGGCCTCGCTATGAGCTAGCCCTTAACTCAGTCGTTTATAAAGATGCTGAACTCAACGTAGGCCAACCTGCAAACGTTCTTTCAGATATGGCAGGACTTGTTTTGCAGGGAACGACTGAGGCACTTCTGACGTATGCAAAAAATCTGAGGTCACAGTTGGCTCTGGGCTCGGCAGTACTGATCGATAGGGCTAAATTCCTCTGCATAGCCCACAATATCGATCATGCTTTGTTTCAAGGGTGGAACTATAAGATTCTTGACATAAGAGCGACCGGCATAGGTGAATACGAGACTACTGAAGCAATTGAGAACACCGTACATGAAGTATTGGTCCAAATTCTCAAAATTGGCGTATATTTGTCAAAACAGCCAAAGGTAAGTAGTGCCAACACGCGAATTATATCAGCTATCTACCGTTCGGTAGTAATCTTCGAGAGTTTTCTGATGTTTCAATGATGAATGATGAACACGATTTATTTATAGCCATGGGGTTTATGCCAATCATTTAGGGTGTTATGAACTGGCTGTAGAACTTGAATCTTTCCTTACAATCTAAAGTTTCACGCAACGATCCGGATGCAGGTATGGTAGCAGACGTAGCAGGTATAGCCCTTTCAGATGCGCGACTAATGCTAGAGAAGCTAGCGCCTCAAATTAAGCCTAACAAGTCGTATACAGTGCACTGATACACACTGATATGCCGACAGTAATAATAGTAATACATTTGTATAGCACCCTCAGAGAACTGAATCTCTTTCTAGGCACTTTACAGATGCTGCATATAATTATCAAATGATTTGTGGTAAAACATCTGAAAGCAGCAGGCATAGTGTAAGCAAGTACATGCACGCGAGGGCGAATCACAAAGACCCACCAAATTTTGTAGTAAAGGTGTGTTTTAAGCATCCCATTGAATGTCGTCATTTCAGGGGATGCTGTGACGTGCGTATGTAGTGAGTTCCAGGCTTTGGGAGCATCAGAACTTAAAGGCATGGTCTTCATTGGTTTTGAGGTTCGTACGGGGTATGGCTAAACGAGAAGGCTGTATGCCTTAGCCTGGTGGGAGAGTAATTCTGATGGGTAGGCTGGAGCCAGATAATGAAAGGACCTAAAAATAAGTGACAGAACCTTAAAGTCAATGCACCGTTTCTCCTGTAGTAGAGTGCAGCAGCAATAAAGAATACCCTTACCATAATAATAAGACTGCATTCTTCACGTAGAATGGTATGTTCTAAAGCCACAGAAGGGCTGCATGTGAACCGCACCAGTCAAAGCCTTCAACTGACTAGCTATCACTCCGGATTTCTTCTTATACAGTTTAAACTTTAGATTGGGACATGCACGGTTCCTAATCATTTTAATTCAAGAAACGCTGATAATCTCAAGCACTGTCCTCATCTGACCAATTTATAATGTCGACTTTTTACTGGCCTGGCTCCAGCACTAATGCTTGTGAACTCCTTAATGAATATGCAGGTGCAACAAACGATCCCACAATCAAAGAAACACTATAAAGTCTCCTTGAGCTTCTCGCATCTCGCCCTGGCATCACTGGCACTGCACGGCATGCTCCAGGTCCTATCTCAGTAGGAGACTCCAGTGTATTGATGTGAACGAACAAAGATCATCCGAGGAACCACTTAAATACGAGGTACCTCAGGGTTCTGTGCTCGGTCCGCTTCATTTCGCAGTTTATACTCTCCCTCTTGCCGATGTGATCGCCAAGCACAATCTAATCTTTCATTTCTATGCAGATGACACTCAGTTGTACCTTTGCTTTGATCCCTCCCAGCCACGAACACGTCGAATTCTCTACACACCCTTGTTGCATGCATTGATGACATCTGCACATGGATGGCAGCAAACTTTCTTAAATGATTGCTTAGACAAGGATACTACATCTAAATTGGTTCATGCATTTGTGCCATCTTGTCTCGACTTTTGTAACTCACTGCTTGCTTCTCTACCGGCAATCAGGCACTTACAGTTTGTGCAAAACTCACAGTTAGGCTTCTCTGTCGCCGACCTGCACTGGCTCCGAGTCAAGTAGCGCATCGACTTCAAGGTTTTGTCGCTCACTTTTAGGTCCCTCCATTCTTTGGCTCCAGCCTACCTATCAGATCTACTCCCCCACCAGACTAAGCATTTTGCCACTCTCTTTTTGGAATATAATTGTTTACCTATACTTCGTACAATTCTCAAATTCTTTGGAGACCGTGCCTTTAGTTCGCATGCTCCCAAAGCCTGGAACTCACTCCCGACTTGCGTCACGACATCTCCTGACTTGACCACATTAAAAAGAAACTAAAAACGTCTTTATGTATCACAGCCTTTAGTGGGTCCCTGTGATTTGTCTTTTATTTGCCAATAATAATAATAATAATAATAATACATTTGATATAGCACTATGAGAGAACTCAATCTCTCTAGGCACTACATTTGCTGAAAGGAAGCACGATCGAATGGTTAGTGGTAGCGTGCTCAATCAACAACACTAATAACATGGTTAGGGGTGACATTCACAGGGTCAGCATGCAAGTATGGTTAGTGGTAGCATCTACAGTGTCAGCACGAATAAGCATGTGAAGGACGAATCACATGGACCCACTAAATGCTGTGATGCACAGACTGTGTGTATCACACACTTGTGCCATTAGGAACTCGGTTCATCTTTAGTGATACATTATGCCATTTAGGCTCAGCTCGCTAGACTAGCGTCTTAAACCACTTTGCTGCAGCACTTTTACCGTTCTGCTGTATGATTGCAATAAAATTGATAATTTTTAATTTTGAGTGTCAGTGCTCTTTTGAGGGTCTTTTTGTACATGCAAACTATAGTTCCGTTGATTTTTTAAATGATTTTGGCATCTGTTTAAAAATTATGTGCGTTCTCTTAATTTTGTAGCTCAGCTATGGTGCTGCGATTGGATCACTACGGGAGAAGGTACCAGAGCTCCTTCCTCCTCAAGGTTAGCGTTTAGCGTTAAAACAAGTGACAGTTTGACCCAGAGACTGTATCCTACGAAACTAGCTCCTCCTACTCCGAAAGCGATTATTTCAAGGCTGCGTTTGGATAAATCTATCATTTCAAGGCTTATCACTCCGACTTCTAGCAAAACGCTGCTAATTTTTCTTCACAAACTATAGATCCATTGTTTGCATCATTGATCCATCCATCGCTTTCTTTGCTACTACCATCCTTTGCCTAATTGTATCCATTTCTCCGACTCAGTTTTGCCTTCCATTTTTGTTTTTGCATGTGATATGCCACTTTTTTGGTGAGCCGTGATGGCACATTAGGTAAGAAGGTTACTTTTCACGACCTTTTTCCCGAGGTCTTGGTTTCGAATCCTGCGGTGGGTGATTCTTTATCGTGCTGCAAGTGGTGATGGTAGCCGTTAAGGCTCTTCTGCCTTTACACAAAAGAGGCTGTTAAATCAGCTAGTTTTTTTTTAACTAATCCGTGCCAACAGATGCTTAAACAGCCCTTAAGGCACTATTTTGTTGAACCACAGCGGTAAGGTGCTTGAACTTTTATGACTCGGGTCGTGGGTGCAAGTCCTGCAATACGTGATTCTTTCTTCATTGCCAACGGCAAGCTGTGTGGACGCTGCTAAAGCTCTTCTATGGCTATATTGACGAACTTTTTAAATCAGATACTCTTTAAGTTTTTAATGTTTAAATTGCCACTAGGCCCACTAATTACACTGTCAAATACTAACGGATGAGCTGTGCTTTAACTTACCACAAGTAGGTAGAGTAGTCGTATGTAAAACATAATATGCATGCATCTCCATCTGAAACTGCAAAAAAACCACAAAGACTAAGCTGATGTTACGCTGGATAGTTTTCTATCTCGCACTAAAAGTTTAATAAGCTTTCGGCGTGTATACGAGAGCCAACAGACTCCATCGCAACGAAGAGAAAGTGAGAAGCGAAGCGTAGCAGCAGCATCAGGAGAACAGCCGAGGAAGTGAGTAGCACGGAAGCAGCAGCTTGTCATTTACCGCACGTAGGAGAGCAGTTTCAGTGTAATGTTATCACTTGAATCCCTCTGAAATATTCTGATTAATTTTGTGTTATCAATTTATTTCACAAATTGGACGGCGACAATCTTGTTGAGAATCATGTCCATAAAATTAAGATGGGACACTGGATGAAAATTTGCTAGGACCTTAGCATCCAATCGAGGCTTTTTAATTATCGGCTTTCATTCTAACGATGGCAAATCTGAATGACTTTGATGTGGCCGAAGTCGTGGGCTCGAACCCCCGTGGCAAATATGAAGCGCCTGAATCAATTAAGTTCCCTTAGGGCGCTATACAAATGAACTATAATACTATTATATTGAAACAAAATCTGAGCAGGCTTCCGACTAGTACTAGAGTGACTATCTGAAGACCGTTATCGGAAGTAAATCCCAACTATGAACAGTACGTTATTCATAACTGGTTATGGTGTTCGATAAAACTTAACATATGCGCGATCTATCAGTTATTCATAACTTATGGTTTTCCATATTGCTCTGTGACTAAGTGGTCTGTCAGTTTTTATATTGTAGCACATTCGTGATAGAAACAACTCTTGGTCCTCAATGTCATAATTCAAGAACCACCAATGGACTCTTATGACAAGCACAGAAATAATATCTAGCTAATTACGACTTTCCCATCTTTCCCTACAAATGAATTTTAGCACAACAGATACAACACTAGTGTGGTATATTTTCACGCAGACGCAAAACCCAAAAGCAGAACCTTTCCGGTACCTCTTTAATTTGAAAATATGTAAGGCAAGATCTGACCAAGAAGCTCACATTGATAAGCTATCATCCTCGGACCATTTTTTAAATGCAGATACAGTGGTACCTCGGCTTACGAGTGTTTCGAGATACAAGCTGTCTGTCGGCCGATTTTTGCTTTGAGTTGCGAGCTAATTCGGGTTGCGAGCCAGCTTCGGAGACTCCACCGCTAGTTGTCATAGCGAACATCGCACTGCGTGCGGTTACTCAGGCCAGTAAGGGTAGGGCATCGAACAATGTTCCGTTGCAAGACCCTGCCCTACGACCCGGGTGCGCCGCCAAGCACAGGCCTGTTGGTTCGCTCCCAGACATACTCGAGCGAGCCACCGTGGTGCTTGAACGCACAAGATCGCCAGACTCCGGTGTTGAATCCGACTACGGCAGGAACAGCAAAGTTCGAACTGTACTCTATTTAGGCAATATCACCGTGCGAGAGTTCATCGAATAACTGATAACAATCGGCGCGTCCGCGTAAAGGCCCAGCCAATAAAATGAAAGCGAGGAAAGCCAGGCGAAAAGGGCAAAAGTAGGCGAATAAGATTCAGATATTCATTTCAGCCTTTCTCCTCTAACGCTATTAGCATCAACTCGTCTGATCTCCAAGTTACTCCTGTTCGTTAGGATTAATAAAACGCATTTATTGCAAGACATTCTATTGTACCATTATTAAAACAATATTCGTTATTTACAACTACATTTTTTAATTTAAAAACGTGACAAAAATCGCAGCGTTTTTTTGGGGGCCCGGAATGGATTAATGGCATTTCTTCATTTCAATGAGGAAAATTGATTGACATACGAGTTACGAGCTCTGGCACGGAACGAATTAAACTCGTAAGCCGAGAGGTACCGCTGTATAACCAGGTCATGGGTTTTGAGTCCTGCATGAGACGGTTCTGTATTCCTTTTTGTAGGCGAGAGTGATAGCTGCTACTGCCTTCTATATAAATGATGCTCCTAAATTAGGCAACGTTCTCTAATTCCGTATTTGATCTTTATTTAGTGTAGAGATAGGTTATTACCTCTCACGCCATTAGCTGTTTTCTCTGGCAGTTATCGAGAAAAAATGCGAGGGTTTAATTATCAAAGTTTCTCTTGCACACACATTTATCTAGTGCGCCAAATGCCATATGTTTTAGAAAAATCATTTCCATGTCGAAAAAGTAGCAGAGTCGCATTTCTTTGCTTTAACCACTGTTCAGCAAGTACTTTTTAGAAAATTCCTGCATGATGAGTAGCGAGAAGATTGAGTGCTTCATTCGACACTGTAGACGTTCTGGAATACCTTGTCTCTGGAGATGACACTGCGCTGATAGAAGTGCAGCAATACATAAGCCGATACGAGAAACCATTTGACGTTATTCTGGATAACGGTATGTGAATGGCTTGGCATTGGGAAATGTTGGTCTCTAAATTCCGGGCTCTAATATTGTTGGCTTAAATTGCTCTGCGTATAGGTAGTGCATGAAGCACAGCTTCATCTTTCGGCTGGCAGGTGGCAACTGTCTCTTGTTGTGTTCGACTGACTCAGTAGACTGGCAACGCGACTTTCTGCTTGATCGTAGTGAAAGATTGCAAGAAATATAATGGTAATTGCTTCTAAAATTGCAGAGCTCGTCTGGCCCATGCCGGATCACCTGCTTCCCAACAGGCTATAGCTCTTGGAACGTGAAGCCTCGACCGACAATTTTCTGGTCGGAAACTCGTCAATAACTCAACAGTTGTGATTAGAGGCAGCATCCGATGGGCGGCAAGACCATGCAGCTGACCTCCAGCCATGTAGGCATATGGTGTCCTTTTACTTGGCAAACTCGTTGAGTTTACACCCTATATAACTTCAATATGAAATAAACGATTCCTGTAAAGGCTATGTGATGTTTGTTAGTAACGAATAGAGTGAAGATGTATTTTGTTTGGCTAGGATATAGAGATTCCACAAAGCCTGCGTTGATCGAGTCTCTGAAGCAGTCTGACTTAAAAGAAACAGCATCCTGACTAGCCTGAACGTCTTTCTTGATGGTCGTGAAGCGGGTCTAGTGGCATTCAGGATAAGACTGCTACATGTAATGAAGACCTTATCGATGGAACATTGCAATTACACATTTTAATGATGCATTGTCACTAGGCTAGCCGACAGGCTGGAAACATAGTGGCACGAGTACACGGTATATTCCTAACGGAAACAAAAATAAGACATTTTGGGTAACAAGGAAGTCAATTAGAAAACAACCAAGCAGGAACAAAAATTAGAAGCGAAGGGGAGTAAAAAAAAATTACCCCTTACTGTAGGAGGGTGATGCCATTCTTGGGGGTTCACACAACGACCCAACTGGTAAATGGATTATCGATATGAAGCACTTGCGCCGCTCGTCCAGCTGCTAGACAGACTTTAACGGTTGAGGGCCGCTGTACGACGTTTAAGACCTTCAGCTCTTAAGAGCATGAGCGGTTTAAAACGATATTGAGCGCAAAACGGAGGTTTCTAGCAATCATCTTTAATTTGCGGACCTTTCCATGCCCATATGGGTTAGAGAAATTTTAGTTATTCAGCTTAGGTAAGGACGTTGCTCTTCATATTAGAACCGAAATGCTAAGTATCTTCTGCAGATGAAAGCGAGTTTAGTTCCACGGTGGTAATTGACTTTTTAAGGGTTCCTTCATTGTCTGTGAGTGACGGTATATTATATTCAAGATTACAAGACTCTCCCTTACCATGTATCTGGAAAGTAGCAACCTCCAAGAAGCTTTTCTGTAACTAGAATTTTCGCAATTTACTTTAACTATTACCACAAAGCTTTTCAGGTCTCTGGAAAAACCAATTCTGAAGGCAATGTATCTGGCTATAATTTCTAAGCATAGGAGACTGAACTTCTCCTGCTTTATCAACAGCTCTCAGTCTGCTAGATGTCCTCTTTGATTAACGTCGGACTTTCGAAACATGCTGTCAGAATACTTCTTCGTAGGCTTATTATATTCATACTCGCTAATAGGAGGTGTTTTGTGTAGGCAGTTTGCTACCTGCTGCAATCGGTTACTTACCGCTAAGAGATTGTTAGCTTCTTTACTTCTGGCTTGAATGCAGTTAGACTGGTTTTGAGGTCGGCAAAAATAAAAACTCTTACATTTACACTGGTACCTCGGCTTACGAGTTTAATTCATTCCGTGCCAGAGCTTTGATCGAGTCTCTGAAATCTGAAAACTGAATCGACCCGACCGTGGTGCGGCCAAAGTCGTTCGAGCCGCGTGGCATACGCGAAGCGTCTGAATAGAGATTAAGTTCTCTTATGGTGCTATACAGATGAATTATATTATATCATTATTAATCACAGCGTTTATTCGACGCGAACTCTGCGGTTTCATCGATTGGAATACGGTAACAATTTCTTCGTTGGCGACGGTCGGGGGGGGGGAGTACGACGCCGGCCCGCTGTGGGGGGGGGGAGAAATGCGCCTGCATCTCCTCTGCATTTCTGCAGGCCACCAAACTCAAAGCGTGGGAAGGTGCTCGCACTAAGCAAAACGTTTTTAATGTCCACAGCCCCGCGGGGTGAAACTGAGCGCTCCGGCTGTAAGCTGACGCTCCGACACCAAGCGCGGGCCGATACACAAACGACGAAACGTAGACAACGAGGAGGGGGCTGGGACGGAACGAATCTCACGACTTTCAGAGACTCGATCAAAACTGAATCGAATCTCACGCTTTGTCCTCTCGCTAACCCACGGGGGATGAACCGTGGCTGGGACGAAGTGAAGGAGAGTTGGAACACCGGCTTAGGACAGAATGGCTGTTTCGGGAGCGCTGTAGGTGCCTTGGAAAATGTTCGCCTCTGTAAGCCAGCTTCTGCGTTCAGCCTGCTTCCGCACGCATGCTGCTAGGAGAGCATTATCCTTCGCTTGCATTTTTCGCCACCCATGTCGTGGGTTCAAATTCGGCAACACACGAGCCTTATTGCTTGCTGCGATATATCGCTCCTTAGGCTCTTGTGCCGTTATTTATAAATGAGACTGTTAAGTGAGTCAGCCTACCTTCACTAGTACCAATATTCATCTGCGTTCTAGAGATTTACAGCTAATTCAGATAGTTAGACAAGACCATCAATCTCTCATTTTTCATATTCTTTCCTCCCTCTCCCTCTCTTTCTCTCCCCCTCGCTCTCTCTGCCCTCTCCCTTTCTGTATGTCTCCTCTCTCTCTCGTCTCTTTGCACCATACTTCTGCATGAAATTCTCGGCTTATGCAGGAATCACAACATAGCGGAGGATTATATTGCATGAAACGCTGAGCTTTTGCATTGGCCGTGCAACTGGGGATCATTCGCTCCAGGGAACTGCTGAAAGTGGTAATGCCGAACGAAAAATGGATGGCTCTGCTGGGCCTGCTGATCAGCTGCGACTGACATCTTGTTTAGGGTGATGAGTAATAATTTTTGTTCCTCCGTTGCCGTTGCTAATTTATAGCAAATCTGAACTGCGGATATTATGGTGCATATTTTAAGAGCATCAAAGATCTTTGCGATGCCATTGAAGCATCTTTTTTCGGCCTATGGTTCAGGGTAGTAAGCTTTCGATGAACCTTACACAGATACGACTTGCTACATAAGTACTAGTCACAGTGCCTCCGCCAACGCTGACCTACTGTTTGGGGTCCCATGCAGCCGATCATATTGATCATGCTCAGGAGCTCACACACTCGACCCGCTACTGGATTGGCGACTAGATGCAAGGCGCTGCAAAAAATATTTACATTCTCGCTTTGAAGATTTTAATCAATGCTTGCCTCGGTTTTAATTGATGCTTCCCTCGGTTTTAATGTGCTACTCTGGCTCCCGTCTTCTGTCTAGCCATCGGATAACTTTCTACTAAGCTCCGTTTCCAACCGAATTCCCGCGGGACCAATAGTTTTGGGTTTATGTCAGCTCTGTGAGCTTAGTGAGCCGTGATGGCACACTCGGTAAAGCGGCCGTCTTTCACGATCTAGGTAATGCGGCTGCTTTTCACGATCTCTCTCCCGAGGTCGTGGGTTCGAATCCTGTGGTGGGTGATCCTGTATCGCTGCTGTAAGCGGCCTTGGACATTCAGCCAAGTCGCCCCCGGTTACTCTAGCGTGCACGAAACCGCAGTCGGGTTCAAACGAGCAGAATCTATTGAGCCGTATCTATTATTCTATCGAGCAGTATCTATTGTTCTACCTACCCACCCACCCACATAAAACCCGGGAAGGGCTAAGAAGCTCGAGAGACCAACTCAGAAAGCTTTTCAGATGGCTAACTCTGACTGATGGCTGTTTCTTCTGATGAGACAACTTCTTGTAAGATTGGACTAAAGAAAACGGCCACCAGAGGGCGCCTTCGCCATCAACTTTCAGTATCAAGTTTTGCAAGGTGGGGTTACCCTATAGTTTTTGTTAGACATTTTAGGAATTGCTCAAGTGGGAAAAATAGCTACAGGCTCTCAAAATGGGCATACAAACTTCTGATTAGTGTGTAAAAAGAGGTATGACTTTCCAGGAGTCATGACTTAGCATGGAACTATAGGCTCGCTGAAGATAGGTTACATGTTAAACGACTAGTCAAAGTGAACCCTTGAAATAACAATAGGACTTTCAAGTTTTTAGGATGCACTGACCTTGAGCGATGCCTTCAAGGTCGAGATATAGTCGGCCAAGGCTTTCATTCGTCACAGCAACTCTGGATAAACAGTAGTAATGAAAGTGAGTGAAATATAGGGATTTTCAGGCCGTTCCAAAGTGCCCCAGTCACTGAACAAGACATCATACTACTTCGCTTTGCTACATGCAGATGATTAATCTAAAAGATTCTCAGCTAATGTAACAGCCTCATTTTTATAGCAGCAGAAAAGCCTTATCGGCTATCACCGAAGCTTGCATTTAGCAATAATAATCACCTAACTGCAAGATTCAAAACCACGACCTCAGTTGTGAAGAGCAAGCACTTTTTACCTCCTGGGGTATCACGGCCTAGCAAGGTCACTTTCTGCGACAAGTTGTCCAATAAAGTTGCAGTCGATGACTATTTTGCTGATCAACTATTAATCTCTCCTGAGTTGTGGCTAATGCTAGATACAGCACCAAAGCAGTTAGCCTACTCAAGGAATACAAGTCAAGGTCAGTTGATTTAGCAGCCACATCCATGTAGTGGCAGAAAAGCCTTAGCGGCTCACAAAATGCTGCTGGACTCACAACCACAACCTGAGTGGTGATGTGTACCTCACCCCCAAGCTAAGACCCAAGGGGAAAGCAATAGCTAAATATGTCAGCTGTTTTGATATACTATTCAGCATCACTACGTTCTACCACTATTAGAGAGTGCCAACTCCTACTAAGGCAATGCAATGTCACTGGTGGTTATACCTGCCATTTTGCCAGCTTCAAACACTTCAACAATGTCTCCGACAGCTGGCAACCTTAGGCTTTGTCAGTCACGAGGTGCAAACAGAGCACTGAGCAGATTGCTGCTTTTGCAACCCCCCCCCCCCCACCACCAAAGCACTGGGGCTGCCAGGTCACTGGTACTTCGTGAACTGAAGAACAGGATTACAAGCACCAAATCGACTGACAGCCCAGCAGACAGGCTGCCCAGATGCGATGAGAATAATAATATTAATAATAAGCATTTTCATTGCGCCCACAGAGAACTTAAATCGCTTTCTGGGCAGTCTGCACTAATGCTCTTTTTTTGTCACGAGTCTGTGCCATATCGGGATACCATCGCCGACGGCACACCAATATTGTCAGTATCTTCGTCCTCACTATCAGCGATGCTACCCAGGGGAGCACTGGCACGGCGATTCCGGACCTCCTTAATCTTTTCAAACCAGCAGGTGATAAGTTCCCGGAAAATGTTTCCAAGAACTTGCACACCTATTCAATTGTGCTGTTAAGGACATCATTGCTAACATCTTTTACATCGTCATAATAGCCAACAGTAACGTGCATCCTTCCATTGAGCTCTTGCAAACATAGTTCTTCAGATTGCTTCGGCATGAATCTGACGGTGCTGCTCCTGAATCAGGTCAACGGGGTATTCGACTTCGTAAACCTATATTTTTTAGAGCAGCTTTCGGAAACTCGGGTTACTACCACCGGGCTCACGTCTGGGGATGCCGTGACGACAGTCGGTATTGAGTTCAAGACTATTGGAGCGAACGAACTAAAGGCACGGTCTCCAAAGGATTTAAAGTTTGTTTGAATAAGACAAAACTGGTGGTAAGATACCTAGCCTGGTGGGGGGAGTAGTTTTAATAGTTACGTTGGAGCTATAGAATGAAGGGACCTAAAAGTGAGTGACGTAACATTGAAGTCGATGCCCGACTGGGAGCCAGTGCAGATCGGTGAAAAGCAGTGAGCTGGCAACTGGTATACCCATTGCAGACAAGCTTGGCTGAGCTGTTCACTTTTTTTAGCTTGTATGCCTTTTGAGTGCATGGGCCGGCAGCAAGCTGTGAGTTACAGAAGTAAAGACGGGATGTCAAAAATGAATGGACCAACTTTGATACAGTATCCTTATCTAAGCAAGCTCGAATTTTAGTAATGTTATGTAGCTGAAAGTAAGTAAACTTGACTGAAGCTGACGTGGTCGTCTAGTGAAAGGTCACTTTGGAACATGACACCTATATTTCGTGCAGCTGAACAGTAGATATTTTAGAAAGCCGATTTTGAGCGTTAGTTATAGATTTTGAATCACACAAGCACTAGCCAGCTCAAGTTTTTCAGATTACCAGCACTTATTCACAAGATCACTATTCGTATTATCTAGCAGCACTGAAATACATAGATCTAAACAGCTCGGGTTCCTTAATATTGTATAACTAGTTCACGAAAACTAAATGCCATTATTGGTTACCCAGTAGTCTTAAAGATCAAAAGATATCTTAACTCAGTATATGTAGCCAAGACGTTAGATAACGCATGAGACAAGGCTGAACAATTTATTAATCCAAGAGCACAGGGCCCATCACAGCAATAATACACAGTACCAGGTGCTTGGCCATTGTCCTTGAAACAAGGACACGAGCAACTGATCTATTTTATAACCAACAGCTCACTTCACATCGACAAACAATACCACAAACTGAGATACCGCAGGAAACCTCGTCAGATATCAAAGCCACAGGCAGATGTTACCAGCTGCAGCTACGTGTGATGGGTACATACAAACTCATAAGTTGCTACTCATAAGCAGCAACGTACAAACGGGATTTTTTTGGTGGTTTGCATTCAATACACCAAGGTAGTGGCATGCATCCAAGGTTTTTCTTATATCATTAGATGTATCAATCGTGTTTTGATGGTTCATCAAAATTTCCCACCAGTTCTGTAAACAAATAAAATAGTAAGCTGCATGGACAGCCTTTAAAACATACATTAACTGGGATTTTTGACTAAAAATAAAAAACCATTCATGCAAAAGCCGGCAACAGCCTGAAACATCAAGAGCCTTAGTGGTGGTTTGTCACCTAAGTCAATAATACGGGCTTTCCTGCTGCACGGCTTAAATATAGGAATGAGGACATAAAATGCCGGTAATCAAAATTGGCTAAAACCCGGGCCGTAGACCACAGCACTGATGCATTTAGCAGCTGTGACCTACTTAAGGATCCAACTTACCGGGCACGTTTTCATCACTTTCTTCAATGGTTTTCGGTGGAATAACCTTGCTCTCTGGAAATATTTATTTACTAAATTAAGCACCATTAGCAATTGAGCAAATAGTTACACGAGCAAACATTTAACATCAAGGAACAAACCTTGAAGTGCACCGTTTAGCAGGTTCTTCGCCAATGTCTTGCCATGTTGATGGTAGAAATCACCACCAAGTTGCTGGAGAATGGATGGCAGTAAATCAGTCAGAGCTATAAAAAAGGACAAGTAGAACGTACCGCTACATAACACGAGCAACCACAACTAACTGCCAGAAAAGATAGATGCAATCTAACCTTTAGTTTCTGCATGGCCATTGATTGTGAACGTATTTGCAGCCAATGATGCCTGAACTTTGGGATTATTGAAATGAATAACAGTACCGTCATCTTTAATCATATTCACTTCCTCTATTCCAGGGATATTATTAACAGCTAGTTTTTTCAAAGAGCTCTGCAGCTTCTTGTCGTCTGTCGTAGCAGTGCGATGGATCACCTTCTTCTTCCTTCTAGCAGATCCCTGAAGAGGTAATACCCAATAGTAAGTGTAGCGACGACTAACGACAACTGCAGCTTTCGAGGATTGACAATCTATTACAGCCTACGCAAATCGCACTTAGCTGCTTGCTGCAGCCCCATAAATCTTATATACCGGTAATACACTAAACCATGCACACAAGTCAGTTTGACTTACCTTTCCACCTATGCGAACCTGTGCCTGAAGGGCTTTTAACTTCTCGGGATTCATAACGGCCTCGCTACAAAAAAAACGAGGCGTATCAAACCGGTCGTCACAAAGCCGCACCATCCGAAATGATTAAAATGCCCGACTTGCAAACGTGCCTGAGGTCGCGCGGCGCCGCGGCACGGGCTACAGAAGTCCAGCTCAATATAACAAAGCACGGCAATCAGCAAGCCCATACAGATTGCAAGTCAATAACTCATGCTGTTTCAACGCCGCATGCAGAGTCGATATACGGTATCATTAAATACATATCACGACGTACATATATGATAAGGCCTAAGTTAGTACGGCGTACAGCCGGTTGTAAAATGCGTTAAGCACAATCCTCTCGCAGAGAGCAGCACGAGGTAAGCACGCTGCCGTAATGGTGAAGCGTGAGGTAGCTTTATAAGTATGGCACTGCATCCACACAACTACAGCAAAAAACTATTCACAATTAAAAGGTCGAACTTCGGTACCTACCTCAAGAATTTGGTGAACCGAAGTCAGCTAACGGCACAGCTCCGTTAGCAGGAATTGCTGACCGCCAGAGCACAGCACTGCCTGACCTTAGATAACGGCCTTGGGTCGGCTTCCTCTAGATTAAGGAGGCCACTAAACCCGCCTACAGTAGAGGCAAAGGGTACTAAAGAACAAATAATTACCCCAATGTATACTTAAATATATTTTTTAAATTATAATTAATATATTTTCTGTTTATTATCTTGATCCTGTTGAGACGGTCGGAAAGTCAAGACGGCGGGATGGCGCGAATTTATTACCTGCGGTCGCCTTTCTTCTCGGCACGTCCGGCAGTTACGGATTTGTAGTTCTCGTTGCTGGATCGCACATGGCGTCGTCCGACTGTCCGGCCTCTGAAATGGTCGTTGCTGAAAGGTAATGTTGACCGTTTTAGAAGTAGCATATCGAGCTAAAACTGTTTTTTATTTAGAATAATACTTTAGTAAGTAGCGTAGCAGCATTTAAGAGCCGTTTTGCACGTGCCTTGTGCTGACCGCGCGGCAACTTGATACTTGCTGTTTGTTACTGCGCCCTGTTCTACGCTGCTCACAATGCTTTTCAACTTCCTGGGCAACAAAATTGGCTTTTCTACCAGAGCTGGGGCTAGGGATACAAGTGCATGCGCTTCGGTCGATTATTTTGCTTCGGCGGTAATCTATTCAGCGTCAGCTCGCGTAGACATCTTGGTCAAGTACTTTAACCTGACTCGTCAACTAGCTGGACCAAAGCGCCTCCTGTGTGCGTTGCTTTACTATTGTTTCGAAACCGGCCTTTTCCTAGCGGGTTCTCCCCTTCGCCAAAGAGGAAAGTGACAGGTGGGCTTCGCTCAATTTGTCCGCATAATTTAAGCCCGTTAGTGCCCCTGTAGCTTAGTCGCCGTTCGCCCGCACGCTTTAAAAACGTAAGGCGAGTGCTTGGCATTCATTCTTTGTTTACAACAGATAGTTTTTTATACTAACTGTCTGAAGCCTTCAGCCACATTCACTGTGAATGCAAGTGCACGGGCCCAGTGGTTAGCCAAGTTTCGCAATAGCGTGTTTTAAACGTTGCCTCCTGTGCCTCTTTGTAGGTAAGTTGGTCACAAATATCGCCTAAGAATACCCATTTCTATCTGTATTGCGTAATGTTATGGTTTTCACGGCAGCTGCTCATTTATAACATTGTAGCTCATCGGTTGACGTGAAGTTGCTTCTTAGTCACGGACAACAGTCAGTGAAAGCCGGGAATGTTTCTGCAGCAATTGAAAGCTTTAAGGAAGCATGCAGTGCACTTGAAAAACAGTTTGGCGAGGGTGCTGCCGAATTAGCTGATGCATATTTGCTGTACGGACAGGCATTGCTACTTAAATCAGGCGGTAAGTTTATTTGGTCTTACATTTTGTTTTGTCAGTATTTTCTTGTTAGCAAATACAATTGTGCAGTACTGGTTTGCTGTCTTGATTCGGCAGTGCCCTTTACAGCATGCCCCAGTCTATACTGCTATTGTGACTTGAGGCATACGCTTTCTATTCAGGCTTGTTTGCTTTGTATTATTAGACCACTCTGCCATCCCAGAGACAAAGGATGGCACGGCTGCTGCACCTGGTAAAGATGCACTTGGTGCTGGTGACACTGTGAATGAAGGGGGCAAAGAAAGCACTGTGGATGCGTCGACCATGGCAGATGCTGGGGATATGGCTTCGGGTGATTCTGACTCAGTGCACAGCTTGCAGGTGGCTGAGAAAGTACTGGGCTATGCCAGAGACACGTTCTCAGGTAGTGAGGAGCTAGAAGCAAAGATCAAGCATTGCCAGGCACTTCTTGGTCTCGGTAAGTGTGCAACAATGTGGCTTTTCTCGTGTGGTTAAGTTGACAGCCTCCAAGCTATCCGTGCCACTTCTATTACGGTATTGTGATTTTGAAGGAAAGAGCTGTCTGCATAGGAAGAACTATGATCAGGGTGTCGCATATTTGAACAAGAGCCTTGATGTGCAGAAAATGCTTTCCCTCGGTGACACAAAAACATTGGTGGAAACCTACTACTTTCTTGGTGTGTGCTACAGTGTCTTGAAGAGACCTGACAACTCACTCACAGATTTGAATCTCGGCATGACTGTAAGGCTTCAATTTCATTTAAATTTATTCATACACCTTAGGGTTTTTGTCTATAGTTTTATTCTATAGTTCTATCCTTGTTGATAGGTTGCAAACAGCATCCTATCAGCCGAGGTCACGGTTAATGGAGCTGAGGGTGAAGTTGCAACCAAGCAATGCGATGACCTTGCTGCTGTGACGGTCTTACTGCAGAATATCATATCTAAGGTGTGTTTTGGTCGGCACTGTCCATTTTTGCTTAAGTTATGCGAGTTTTGTGTTTCTGTTCAAATTTCATTAGGGGTTATATTTTGAAAAACGGATTCTTTCCAGATTGAGAGCGTTCGTGCTGAATCGGCCATAATCGCTGATGCAGATAGCACTGCAGTGAAAGCTGGTGCTGAGTCAGAGACTGCTGTCGGGGAGCAGGTTAAAACAACTGAGCCTGTCACCCAAGCAACTGAGCCTGTCACCCAAGCAACTGAACTAGGCGACTCGGTTTTCATGGAAGTTACCGGATGCCAAGCAGCAGCTGAAGTTGCCGTGCCATCAGACCAGAATCCCGATCCTCTTGCAGAAGCAGTGTGCTCAGCTGAACAAGGAAATGCAGATAGTGTTGTGCCAAGCGATAGTACAGCCGAGTCAGATGTACCAAACATCGACCCTGTTAGCTCAAATGTGTCAAGCGATGGTGTTACAGTCGCAGATAAACCAACTGATGGTGTAGCTGAATCAGATGTGCCTGATAATGGTGTGGCTGCATCGGATGTGCCTGTTAATGGTGTGGCTGCTTCAGATGTGCCTGTTAATGGTGTGGCTGCTTCAGATGTGCATGTCAACGAGGTTGCCTTGTCGGAATTGCCTGTCAATGGAGCAGTTGCGTCTGATGTACCTGTCGGCGGTGAAGTGGTGTCTGATGTCCCAACTGACAGTGCAGTTTCGGCGGATGTGCTTGTCGACGGGGTTGATTCATCGGATGGCTCAACGGTTGCATCTAATATCACCAATGTCTGCAATAAGGTATTTTTCCACTGTTTCATGTCGGTGCTATTATATAGGTTTGCAATCTGTGTATAACTAATTTTTGACTTGTGAACCGATTTCGTTTTGCAGAGGGTGCTTGAGGAAGAAAGCCATGAGGTTGTAAAGAAGGCAAAGCATGATATAGAGGCATCTGAGAATGGTGGAAACAACGTTGATGTATCTGCTCCTGTTAACAGTGCAGATGGATGTCATGAAGGTAAAGCATGCTTTTCTTTTGCCTCATCTTTTGTCTGCAGTTTTTCAATTTACTAACAGTATATTACTATTTTCAGATATGTAGAGCTCATAAACAAGCCTGTGACGACATTGCCAGTGGAATTTTGTACCTTGGCTGGTTTTGTATAAGATTCTACATATTCTTTTGTTGTCAGTGCTTGTGCAATATGTTGCTGTATGATGTTACCAGATAACTGTCTCGAGTCAGGTGCTTTGTTATCTCGTGCTCTGGATCTGTTTCCTTTCAGTCTGCTTTTTATTCTGGTCTTCTGAGCATCTGCATGTCATAGATTAGTTCATGTTATCAGTCATCGCCTGTACATATAATTTAGAGAACATCTATTTTAACAATAAAGTATGCAAAAAATGTACAGCAAATGATACTCGTGGGGTTCAAGCCACTCATCACATAAACCGGGCTTACCATGTTTGCTCATCAAGAATGAACCAGAACTGGCACTGGCAGTTGTGTTATGACTGGGCCCTTCAAAGAAGCCTGCCAGGAGCTCCAGTGGTAACTTAGTTCTATCAGGCACAGCTTATGCACCGTTCTCATTGATGTGTTTTAGATCTCCGGCTTCTTTTAGATGCATATCGGCTAGGGACCTCAAAGGTTTTCTTTTAGCATCGCAGCTCGGTGGCATTTGTGTCCAGCAAAGCTATGAGTCCAAGTTAGGCCGAAGGTGCTGCCATGTTAATGGCTACCGAGTAGCCGTGGCTAGTGTGTGGTCGGTGGCAGACGCAATGCGAAGATCCAAGCCCAGCAATTAGTCTTTGCTAAGATCGCTAAAACGTTTTCTTTTGCTCATTTGTGAGAGCAATGAGTACTATGTGAACTTAGTATGTAGGCAGGTTAGTAGGATGAGAATCGGTAGTTGCTTGTCAGCATGTGAACCTACGCAGGTGTGTACATACTTAAGTAGCTGTATCTTTGCTAGTTATTTGGTGCCAGAGAATGCTACGTGAACTTTGCATGTGAGTGATAGTAATTTAGACCTAAGAAACCCTCTCGAAACTACCAGTGTACATCGGGCCAATAACCCAGCAACAGGCGATAAGTATACTATTGCCAGAAAAACAGCATATGAATACTATTGTCTCAAGCTGTTAGTCCACTGCAGTCCAGCAGTGGCAGCCTTTCTAGTCACGAAATGATTGTTGCAAATGATTCGAAATGGTTGTTGCAAAGATTCTCCCAAGGTTTCGGAGCTGCAAAGGGCTAATGACTAATAGGCTACTGACTAAGTGATGACTAGTTTTTATATGCATGCCGAATGTAAAGTGCCTAGAGAGAGATTGAGTTCTCTGAGGGCACTTTATCTAGTGTATTATTATTATATGGATATAACTTTTTCAGGCAGGGACCTTTAACACAAGGCCCAGCCTCCGGAACTACCTAGAAGGTACAAAATTAGCCATTTCTGACAGCGACCCACAGAAGGCTATACAGTTGCTGCTAACAGCATTACGTTGTGTAAGGGAAAATAAAAATTTGGTAATTATGACGATAGTAATTTATCAAGAGATAACCGTCACCTGACCATCCATGTGACTATTTAGTTAAATATACTTTCAAGTTATAATTTTTTCATAGCGGTTATTTATTAAATGACTACCGATGTATTAAAGTGAGTTCGATGTGTTGCAGCCATTCTAGCATGTGAAACAAAATATCCTGATTGCACGGCCGCTAGAGCAGTCAGCATCGCTGAGCAATAATGCAGCAAGTGAATCAGGAGTAAACTGGAGACGACTTATAATTTATCCAGTTAAGTCAGAAGACTCGGTTCTCGATGGAACAAAAGCAGCACCGATGCAAGCGAAAGTGAAGATATTGGCTCGCGGAGTGCTAAGCAGATGTTGGCCCAATTGACCCATGCGGCCTTTCAATCGCTGAGTCAAGCTGGAGTGAAGTAGGTTACAATGGTAGTGTAGCTAAGTGCTGACAGTCAAGGAAAGCATGGGTACCGAAAGAGTATCTTGCAGGGCACTTGCGGCCTTGGCTGAAGGCGAAACGCCAGCAATTATGAATTATATTTACTTAATGAATGTACTAGAAACAGCATTCGGAGGCCGTATGTAAGCAGGTGTGTGGTCCTGATTTTGTCCTGACCGTAGTGAGTTCCAGGACTCGCCGACAGATACTGTCCCGAGACGAAGAATGTCATAGCAGTTTAAAAAATTCTAGCTGATTTAACAACCGCTTTTCGTCACGGCTGCAAGCAGCACTAAAGGATCACCCACTGCAGGATAGAACCCATGACCTCGGGGCCGAGGTCGTGAAAAGCAACCACCTTACTTAGTGTGCCACCAGTTACTTCCATTCCACCGCTAAATGACCACTGGCGATGGAAGCTATTGCTCTACAGGTCCTGGACTGTGGAACTTACTTCCACTATTCATAACATCTGCTCTCCTGCTGCCGATTATGGCACATCGTTTCCAGCGATCCTGACTTACTACTTCCATGCTACTCACTACCTCAATTGCTCACCTGACTCAGCTATGCTTCTCAACTTTCTCTTTGCTGCGTGAGATGAAGTCTGTTGGCTACCACATTGGTACCGAAAACCGCGGAAGCTTGTTAGTCTATATACAGCTCTCCTGTTTAACACCTACATAGTCTTTGTGAAGTTACAGACGGTGATGTATTACTGTCTACTTAACAGAGTTGCATAGCCGGAGCAATTGCTCGGTTCGCCACTAGCGGTTTCTTGACGCTGTGGTTTATCAGCAGGAGCAGTTACTTCTTGCTCGGTAAGCCTGTATGGTCGAGACGCAGACTTCTTGCTAGTGGCCGTTTGTAAGTTCAGGACGTGGTTTCTAGGAGCAGCTTGTTTATTGGGTGCAGCATAAAGCGGCCGAGCCTCTTAGCCGTTATTAGTCCATTCTGCATTTCGCATCGATCTGTGCAGACGGATTGAAATGGGAAAGCCTAATGCTCAAAACGGGCTTGGCCAGCACACTAACAGTCCACCTATAGGAAATGCTTCTTCGTAAGGCTTTGCATCGCAGCTCTTCTAGCTCGAGTCGTTTAGCTGTGCCTCTAACCAAATTTCAAGTGTTTGGAGACTGTCCCTTAAGTTCGTACATGCTCTCTAAGTCCGGAATTCAATCCTGTTACGATCGCGCTGTATTGGCTCCTAAACTTGAGTCTTTTGCCACTAACATGACCCTCGTAATGGTGCTAGTCCGAGCAGATGCCTGACAAATACATGTGAAGCTGGCACCTCGAAGTGCTAAAATAATCACTGCGACTTTCACGATCTTATGCGAGCTGACACTGTTGCATGCTGCCACTAACCACATGTATGTATTGACCCTGTGCATGTCACCCCTAACCATGTTAATCTCGTTGTTTATTGAGCATGCTACCACTAACCACTCAATCGTGCTTCCTTTGCAGCAATTGTAAAGTGCCTAAAAAGAGATTGAGTTCTCTGAGGGCGCGTTATCAAATGTATTATTATTATTATTATTCTTATCTGGCTAATATAAGCATTCCAACGTTTTGCTCCCGCCTTATGTCATGGCATCCCTTGACTAGCCGACATTAAAGAAAAAGCTACAACCTACCTGTTCCTAACAGGATTGGCTCTGTTCATGCCAGCAAAAAAGCTGCGGGACTAAGGAAATATTAGTTGTAAGTACAGCCATGTAAGTGCTACATGCTGGGTCTTAGCACAGCAACTAAGGTGCTCACGCTTCACGACTATTCTTGTAGGTGCAGTCCAGCAGTTGGCAATCCGTTATTGCAGATCAGAGTGGAAGGCTCCTCTAACGCTAAATAAATGAGACCGTTTGACCACCTCATCTTTAGTTCTTCACGCCCAGGTTCCATCTATGCAACAAAATCAACATCCGATGTGAAACAGAAGGACATGTCGATATATGTACATGCCACAGAAACAGGTTGTATGATTTGTTGTGGAGAGCAACAATGCTTGTTATGGAGCCAAGCCGAGACCATTTCCCCCACACCATCTGGATACAGCTGTTTGAATGTGTCCTTTGTTTGGGGGATATCCTGGGGGACATGGACCATCATTTGGGCAAACGGTTTCCCGGGTGGCAGCAAGCAGCTTCCCTGCCACACAAAGGCAGCAGGACTCCGACGTCATTATCTCCTGACAGGGATATAAGGATCACCCTTTTCAGGAGGGCTCCTGCACAGCATGGGCTGTAAACAAACTGCCGAGCCCAATGGATTCGCCTGTTGGTGTGGAGCAAATCTATTAAGCTGAATCTCACTTTGACCGTATTCATGTTGACTGCAACAAGTCCTAGGAGTTCAGTGGTGCTTGTGCAATTTCATGTGTGTTGCTCTGTTTAAGCCTTCCTGCTGGGTATAGTGATGCATCCCGATGGTCCAATGGACTTGTTGGTGCAAGAAAATCCAGGATTCATAAGCAGCTGCTCAAGTCTGCGCTTCACACGGCATCGCTACCTATTACTACACAATGGGATCAGACCGGAACTATAAAATTGAGCAGGGATAAGGATAATAAGACAGATAATACAGAATCAGCATTACGTCGGGTGTATAACGACCTTCTTAGGCATGTAGCCTTCAAGTTTCTCTAGTTTTTCTCGATCTCTTGGCAGCTTTTGATACTATCGATCTCCAAGTCCTTCTCGAGCACCTATCCTCTAGCCTGGGCATCGCTGACACTGTACTGCTAAGGTTCATGTCTCATCTCCCTGTGAGACTTCAGAGTATTGACGTGAACGTGCAAAGATCGTCCGAGGAATCACTAAAGTATGTGTTAGCTAAGGGCTCTTGTGCTTGGTCTGGTTCTTTTCACGGTGTGTACTCTCCCTTTTGTCAATGTGATGCTTTATATACAGCATCTGTAAAGTACCTAGAAAGAAATTCAGTTCTCTGAGGGTGCTATGCAAATGCATTATTATTATTATTGTCAGGCACAACCTAGACTTTAATTTCTATGCAGATGACACTCAGTTGTACCTTTGCTTTCATACCTCCCAGCTCTCTAACACGTCGAATTATCTTAACTCCCTTGCTGCATATATTAATGACATCCACACATGGATGGCAGCAAAATTTCTCAAATTAAATGATCCAACCAACTTACTAGTTATGGAAAAACCAAGTGTGATTCGGAAATTGTAAACCTAACGATCGAAATCAGCTCTGCTAGCATATCTCCTGTTGCATCTGCACTTAATCTAGGCGTCTTGCTCCAACGTGACCAGTCATTAGACGACCACGTCAAATTCACAGTCAAGTCTGCCTTTTTTCAGCTGCAAAACATCGCTAACATTCGGGCTTGCACAGGGATACCACATCTAAACTGGTAAATGCATTTGTGGGTGACATCCCGTCCCATCTTGATTTCTGTAACTCTCTGCTTGCTGGCCTACCGGCATGTGCAATCAGGTGCTTACAGATAGTTGCAACACTCTGCAGCTAGGCTTGTCGATCGTGAGCCTCGCAGTTGCCACTTCACACCACTTCTCGCCGACCTGCACTGGCTCCCAGTCAAGCAGTACATCGACCTCAAGATTCTGTCAACTCACTTTTGGTCCCTTCATTCTTTGGTTCCAGCCTAACTATCAGATCTACTCCCCCACCAGGCTAACCATCGTACCGCCCTATTTTCGGAATCTAATCGTTTACCTATACCTCGCACGAACCTCATATCCTTTGGAGACCGTGCCTATAGTTTGTATGATCCCAAATCCTGGAACTCGCTCCCGACTGGCGTCGCGACATCCCCTGACTTTATGACATCTAAAAAGAAGCTAACAATAGTTCTATCTACCACAGCATTAACTGGGTCCAAGTGATTCGTCCTTCGTCTGCTTATGCCTGCTGACTGTGCATATCACCTCTAACCGCGTTATGCTTGTTGACATGCATGCTACCACTAACCATTCGATCATGATTCCTTTGCAGCATATGTAAAAAGCCTAGAGAGAGATTTAGTTCTCTGAGAGTGCTATACAAATCTGTTATTATTATTATTATTACTTATAGAGTGGCCAGAGCTTAACCATACTCGACTTGACTGGCAGAGCTTTCATCATTCATTTCTATTTAATAATAATAATACACTTCGGATTATTGATCAATCATATTTTGTTCACAATAGTTTTCATTTAGTAGGGTTGAACTGGTTTGTTGGGACAGGCTTCTCTGTGTTAGTAATCTTTGCAAACAATCCACACTTGTTTTCAATACTTTTAACTATAAGTCCTAGCAATGCTTCGTGCTACCACTCCACTCGGTAGCATCAGAGCCTACCATTGCAGCTACAGCTCGAAAGTGAGTACTACTACTATTTCACTGACGATACCTAGTAGAGCCGCCCTTTTTTCTTTCAATAAACCATTGTAGCAGTGTAGGGTCTGAAGAAACTGCTCATCACCATTACGGCTTCATGTCGACTACTTCTTTCAAGCTCAACGACGGTAAACACTGCTACTGGTTAGGGTGCTTACCCCGACCAAGGTCTGGCCGAGGTCGTTGGCTTGAGCCTAATGGCATTTGTGGAGCATCTGAAAAGCGATGAAGTTCTCTTGAGGAGTTACACAAACAATTTCATTTTTCCTGCTAATTTTCCACAATAATTCCTGTCGAGGTTCAAGTTTTTTAATACATGCACACACAAACGTATATTACGAACATAAGCACATATTTACTATATTTACGAACATAAACACACATAAGTATACATATATATATATATTTATATATATGTGTGTGTTTATGTTCGTAAATAAACCATATATATATATATATAATATACATATTTACAAATGCATACATACGTACATAAAAATAAACATATACATACATACTAACATATATATATATATATATCAACATGCATAAACACATCTAATTGCCGGGGATATTACAACACATCTGGCCGATTCAGGTTTGCTTTCTAGGTGTCAGGTATGGTATTGAGCACAAACTTCCTATACAATTCTGATACAGCTATCCTCTCGGCCACGGGCTTATATTTACGCGGCACCACTCGGAAAAGGGGCTGCCCATACCATTACACAGCAGAAACATGCGATACATACCTGGGAGAAGACTTGTGGGCTCAACTACTGCAACTCACTTCTCCAGGCTCCCTGAGACTACTCTCGGTCCCTGCAACCGTCCTTTCAGCCAGCCATATTCATCCCTAGCTGCAGTGGCCTAGTGACTTTTTTCTATAGCTTAGTCAAAAGGGAATTAAAATAAAGCCAAAACAGAACCAAGGCACTAGCTAATTTTTTTCCGGACACCGTGAAATAAAGTTTGTAATCTTAGATAGGGATCGGACGTAATGGCTAGCTGTGGAAGCATTCTTCTTAACGAAGCTTTCAAAATTTAGGCAGCTGTCGAAGAGGACACACTAAATTCTGAGCACACAATGATGTTCACACAGCGGCATCACCTATAAGAAGAGCAGTCTTCTAGTCCAGCCAAATGCTTGGGGTGTCCTACGAGTAGCAGTTCCGTTTTATCACCATCTAGGTTAAGATAATTGGCCTACATCCCGAAGCGAATGTCTGCAAGTCAAGCATTCAGTTTATCATTTACTGCAGCGGATTCCTACGGTTTAAATGACAAACACAGCTGAGTATCATCAGCACAAAATAAAAGTGATAGCGTACTTCATGGGCTCAGATCAATTTTCCCAGAGGTTGAGCATAAATGAAGAACGGCGAAGGACCGAGGACGGACTCTTGAGGGACTCCATGGATGACTGGCCAGGTGGATGAGACCTGACCCCCACACGACACGGATTGAACACGATCGGACCAGTACAATCTGAACCATGCCAGTGCATCGTCTGCCAGACCGACCGTTTTCGCAATCGTTCAAGTAGGATATCATGATTAATAGTGTCTAGGGCAGCTGATAGATCTAGCAGCACTAGGCTAGTGGCAGTCCGTCGTCGTTGCTGCATAAGATGTCATTGGTCCAGAAGCAAGTCTGCTGGGCACTCGTGATAAGTGGTGTGACCTGTAATGTAATGAAATGCATCTCCGTCTGTAACTCTACAAAGCCACAAAGAATACGTGGCTGTTTCGCAGGAAAGTTTTAAATAGCCGACACAAAGCCTAAGCGTCTTTTGGCATGCATTCGGTAGCCAAGAGACTTCATCTCACGAAACAAAGAGATCTTGAGAAGCATAGCTGAGCCAGAAGAGCAGTTGAGGATGTGACTATTATGGAAGTATCAGTTTAGGACGGCTGGAAAGGATGTAGAAATTTTAGTATGCTTCTTGCTTCCACTTTGACGGTACACAGTCTGCAAACAAGTGCGTCAGTTCGTAACCCTGGGGCTCTTCCAGACACCTTGTTGAATTAATTCAAAACGGGAGTAGTATCATGTGATCCGTGACCTGTACCTGTAAACCTTCTAGCTTCATTTTTTTGTAAGCCTCTGGCTTGCATGCATACAGCTGGTTCTCTACTAGCTTGCTGTCCGATGCATTTAGGCAGGCTACAGCGGTTGCATTTGCATTTTAAATGATTGCCATGTGCTCGACAGTTTTAAGAAAGAAAGCACTGTTTGCCCATGCTGACACTTGCAGTGCTATGGCATAGCATAGCAGCACCCCACCGGTGAACGGCCTTCGACTACTAAACAACTGCATGCGACCGACTAAACGACCAATCCACAGTGGAGCCCTACACTTCTCTTCCACTCTCATTGGGTTTCAACGAAGGCTCCCTACGTCAACGAAAGCACGGTCTCCGCTAGCTGTTTGCGATAGCGCGCTAGATCGCGAGGCAAAATGACCGGATTTTCGCAGGCTGTAGACCAGTTCGGCGCAGCATCGGACCCGTAAGATAGCTCGAGACTCAGCCCCACGAAGCTGGCGTTAGCTCACAGCAGAGCTCGGATCGAGTGCCGGCGAGCAGAGGCAAGACGCAAATAACATAACCCTCTAGTTAAATCGTGGGTGCGGTGCATTATCGCACATCGGCCTGCCGGGTGCCGTGAACCAGCGCTGCGGAAACGGCTACCGGTTGAGCGAGCACCTGACTCCTCAAACCATTTTTAACTCCACGATTGGCGCATGAGAGCCAGCTGCCTACACTGGCCTAGAGGACAAGCATTGGCCTAGCTTGAAATGCAAATCTTGCTATAAGGCCATGCATCCGAAGTAATAACAATAAAAATGTCAATAAATAATCGCAAGCCTCTTGCATCGTGCACCGTTCTGATCGTTAAGGGGCCCCGGACGGCGCACAATCGTCTTCAGCCGTCGGCGAGCTAGCGAGCGACGGCCACCGCAGCAGCAGCAGCAGCAGCAGCAGCAAACCACCCCGATGCGCTAATCCTTCTAGTGAAGCAGGTGCCGTCGCGATGCCCCGTACTGTCTTGGAGGCGCAGCGGCGGGTGGGGGAGGGGCGACGAAGGGAGCCGGCTAGCTGGGTTTCGGACTCTGCAAACTTTCGGGTCAAAACGTCTCGGTCACCCCTCAGTCGAAGCCGCACCGGAGGTGCAGTTCACCCCGCGAGGCGTTAACGCATTAGCAAAGGCACTCACGTGGCTGCAGCGCGGCGCCGAGCACCTGCAGCTCGGACAGGAGGCGCGGGGCGTGCCCGACAACCAGCCCGCGTCCGGGCTTGCTAACTAAGGCTCCCGCTGACCGACGGCAATACGAGCGCGCGTTACTTATAAAATATTTAATTATATTCTGCCGGGTGACAAGATCACTCGTCAGCTTATGTTCGGCAGGGCGTTACAGCGCCACCAAGAGGAACTTTGCAAGGTACCCGGAGCAATACACAACCATTTTCGTGCCGTGCATCACGGGAAATATTTCACTCAATGGGAGACAGAGATAAATTTCAAGATTGCAGTTAAGTGAACTCCTCCGTGGTTGAGTCCCAATAATTTCTCGACTTATTGCCTACCCGGGAAGTGTCTGCTGATGTCGTTGCTCTCGATTCTCTTAAATTTCTTAACTGTCATGTTGACGTCATTAATTAGGGACCAAATATGTAAGCGAAGACTGGGATCACCGAATTGACTCGTGAGAATTCCGTCTGTGCGCCGCGATGGATGCTGGAGCTATTGAGGTATTGGCCTTCGTTTGCCGCTCGCCGCCCCTTGCTTTTTTTTATTGTTGTGGCAGACGCTTTTGTTTGGGTCCCGGGTGTCGTCAAATGCAATCTATATTAGCTTTATCGGGATTAAAGTTAGCTGTAGCACAAACTTTCCAAACCGGTTTGTGAATAAAAGCGCGAATTATTTTTTATCCAGATGGGTCCCCGCTACGGGTATCATGGCACTTACACGTTTTATAAAGCCTTCCGATATTGGGTTCGAGGGCGCTGGAGAACTGTTTCGATGGAGAAATTCTTCTTCGTGAACAGCTCGTCATCGTCGAAAGATTCATCTCTGTGTATCGGTGAAATTCAGTTAATATGGACGGTGAAGAGCGAACCGCAGGAGCCTTTGTCCAGTCTGCGTCTTTATTTTATGCCGGAGCGGTCGCCGGGAGGACGGCAACTCCATCATGGCCAGGTAGGTTGGGCTTGGCGCGAGACGTGAAGCGAGCGTCCTTATTCGTAACGGTACGCGTAGCAAGGGTTGGTACACGGCTTCAGCCTGCACTCAGGCACTTCCCTTCCAACCCGTATCTCGAGGTAATTACCTCGGTTAATGGCCGGCGAAGTTCAATTGTATGAGCGCTACCCCTCCCCTCTCCGTCCCACAACTTGTCAGCTCCTCACTTGCTGCATGCCGCTTTGACCTTCTATTTGATAGCATGGCTGACTATTGCTACCGAAGCCGCTTTTGGGAGTTCGTATGAATATCATACCTGGGCAGTCCCCATATCTTGCATAATATACCTCTGCACATAGTATTTATAGTAGAGCTGCAAATGAAGCAGTGACATGGCGATTCGTCATCCTCCTGTTGTCGTTTGTGTTTCCGATTGCTGGTCATGTGATAGTCCTGCACCTCGGCTTGTCCCATTAGTCACCACTAGAATGGATCGTCCTGTGTATCTCACCATCCCTCCTAGCACGGGCTTAGTGCTTTAGTGGCAAAATCAGCACTGCTTATGCTTGTGACTTGGGTGGAAGCAGCCGGCCCTAGCCGTTGACTTGTGTGTGCTCGTGTCATCCATGTGGTTCCTGTCGATATGGTAACAAAGCCGAGTGATCGCTTCACAGGCAGATAGTTCCTGTCACCTTAGACGACTTACGGAAGCATTCACCTCGCAGAATTTTTACCTGTGTTTTGGGATGCAGCAGGTAAGCATTAGTTGTAAATAAATTGGCCTGAACTACAGCTGGAGCAGCCGGATTTATATGAATAGCATTATAGGACCCAAAGTGGTCGTAGCACTACAAACAAATATATTAGAGACATATAAGGATACGTCTTGCCGCCTTCCGAAGTTTAATACACATCTCTGGCACCAGAAACTAAAATCCCAGTACTCGCTTGTTTGGCCGAATGTGAATCGTTGAAAGCTCTCTTATGCTTGTGTGTGCTGACACTGCAATGCAGCCACTAACCATACTTGCATGCTGACGCTGTGCACGTCACCCTAACCATGTTATTCTTGATGTTTATTGAGCATGCTATCACTAACCATTAGGTCGTGCTTCCTTTGCAGCAAATGTCAAGTGCCTAGAAAGAGATTAAGTCCTCTCAGGGCCCTAAGTCAAATGTATTGTTATTATTTTTATTATTATTTCCCCAATTGTGCTATATTCTACCCACTGGTCCTCAAGTAAGTGTTCATAATAATAATACTGTACTTGATAAAGCGCCCTTAGAGAACTTAATCTCTTTCTAGGCGCTTTACATTTGCTGCAAAGGGAAATTATCTTACTGTTGGATGTTGATCAACTCAGCTTTTGCATATCAACTTGCTTTAACTTCAGCGCATTGATTTTATTCATCAGGACTGTCAATATCACCACTGTCATCTCAACAATGCATATGCTGCCTGTAAAAATGGGATACTTGTTCCAACCATGCTGATTTACCCTGTTCATTCCACGCCTGTGGTTTTCTACTTCAGTGGCAATTCTATTCCCCCTCCATATTGTTTCTGGTTGTGTCCACCTGTGGCCGTTTATAATCTATGCATCGTTACATTTATAGTTACATTTTGTTTCTCAAGTATACGTGTAGCTTGCCTTGTCTCAGCTCTATGTAAAGGTGATCTTAGTTGTGTTGGTACCTGAGCTCGTGTGGCCCAGGTAAGGCTCTTCTACAGCTTTATGAATGAGGTTATTAAATCAGCTGACATTTCCTTCGTCTGTTGCAACTGTATGAGTAGACTGTTAGCCTTTCGATGCCGGGAGGCTGCTGGTCGTGACCAGTAGTGATGCATGTAGCCGTGAGATTTCTTTCCTCCCTTGATAGAGGCGGTCAGCCTGGTTTGAGGTTTAATGCTCTGCCACAGCTTAGTGACTGGCTTACAAAGTCTGAAAATGGAGATATCAGAAGCTGCTGTGCATCATACCATGAACACGCTGAAGGGGGCCTGAGGACCTTTCTGAGCGACAAGTAGCCCGGCACACTAGGTAGGGTGGTTACTTTTTTAATACCGAGGTCGTGGGTTCGAATCCTTCTGTAGGCGAACCTTTATTGCCGCTGCAAGTGGTGGTGAGAGCTTTCAAGGCTCTTCTGGTACTATACAAAAAGAGGCTGTTAAATCAATCAGCTAGTATTTATTGTTTATTTATTAGTCACGGCCCCAATGACTGGCAGCACAAGCAAGGTTCAAGCACGGCCCGTTGGCAAAAATTACAGGCTATTGTGTATGCTGATGCATCGGCTATCATACCACCAGGACCAACCTCAGCACCCTTAACCTCTTCCTATCACTAATTGGCATGCTGACACCGCTACAGACACGATATGTGATGACACCTGGGTTGATACCATTTAGACTTGCCACTAGCTACAGCTAGAGCAAAATCACTTCGATGTAGTGTGGTCTGCAACCATTTCAAAAACCTGATTTTCAATTTTTTCTATGCACTGAGGTACTTGCGGGAGTAGTAACTGTGGTGAGTTTGCAATTGTTATGTATTTGAGTGAGTAGAGATTTCGATGAGTTCGTGAAAAATATTTTTAAGTGACTAATTAAAATTCTAGCTCAAAGTATTAGTGGTCTAGATTTATTTACCAATGATGCCGAATTTAATTTCTTATCCCAAAAATTTCAGCTTGCACCGTTTACTGTTACCCTTAGTCGATATGTGGGTGGGCTGTTCATTTAACCACGATATTTACCCACGATAAATCTGCTAGCCACAACAGGCAGTTAGCACAGCTATCTGCCATACCAGCCTGTATGTGAATCGATTTTTCTCTCTTACTCTAGCTCGGTTCTCATGCTTAGTTTGATGTGCTGTATTATTAACCACCCCAAGGGAAACTATCTGTTTCTGCACTTTCGTCTTTTCCATTGATTTAAGACCAATCTGTGATGGATGTTGCTTTTGGCATGTGACTTACACTGGCTTTAAATTACAGGATGAGCTCTTGGCTGCTGAAAATAAAATCATCATCAGAGTCAAGGACCTAATTTCGTGGCTTGCGGTCGAAAACGTGCCATGGATTGGCGGCAGTGTTCTTCCGGCTCATTTGTGTGATGCTCATCAGAGTAGGTTCAATTTGCTGCACATATGAATGCCAAGCTTATGCTTGATTTCGTTTTGGTAAGATTTTATATATGCTGAAAATTTTTCTTCTCATACATATGGCGTTTTTTAGGTACACACCCTGTTGAGTGCCCTATTGTCATAATCAGCTATCCAAAGTACTGCCGTCTAATAGCCATGAAGAAGCAACTCGAAAGCGCGATGTCATCAGCAACCACAAGCAATAGCAATACTCTTTCTGCAGTGTTCTCTGCAGCCCTGCGAACAATGTGCAGCATAAACACCGATCTCACATCACAAACTCGCATTATGTTTTGTCGCGACACGTTCGGACATCCGGATTTGGATGATCACAAGCTTCGATGTGACCACTTAGGTATATATGAAGTATTTTTGTTATTTTATGAGGCTGTGAGCTGCATCGTTAGGTCCGATGCACCTTGGTAAAGAATTGATACCCGTACTTTCGTGTTCAGTCAATTAAGGATTCAGGATGTCTAGTGATAAATGTTGTGCTACGTCTCGAACGGGGTGAATATGGGGTATATTGGTGTTTCTTGGGGGCATGCATCCTCCAGGGGCTGGCTATTTTGGATGTTGTATCCCTGTCCAAGCGGGCTTGAATTTGTTTAGTGTTATTTAGCTGAATGTAGGCAGACAACTGTGGAGCTGATGTGGTCGGTTAGTGAAAAGGGGTTGGTAAAGTTTATAGTTTCACTAATTACACTACGTATCAGATTTCAACTTTTTTTGGTCCTTGGGTACAAACTGCGTTTTCCTTATCACCTATTGCTTCATAAAAAAAATGTTTGTGTTCAGAACAATGATATTTAGAAATTCTAGGGTTTTGCTGTTAGGCACCAGTGCTCACGTTAGGTTCACCGATGTAGCACTTGTTGTGCCAAAGCTTGAATCCGTGAGGATTAGTTGGACATAACACTATTGAGTAGTGTCCATAAAAGTGTAACAGTACAGTTCCATTAAAACGAGCATTTTAGCTTATGTTGTTACAGAGTAAGGGGATAGCGAATATTTTATGGACATGGCGTGTAGAGGTTGCTTGCACCCAGCAGATGCTTTTGCAACGTGTGTGGAAATGTATCAAGACAAGAGGCCAACAGTACCTCGTGAAAGCATCGGTTAAGATGCTAAGGCATACAAAGCACACCTTGGCATGTCTGTCTGGTATCAAGACTTGCTTTGGGAACATCATTTCACATGCAAATGCTGCAAGTGAACACGAAGGTAAGCTGAACAATAGCTGCTTGCTCTATGAAATTTCTTGCAAAATATTAGATAATGTGTTAAATATATTTTTTAAATGATTTAAGTATGGTATTCTTACAGGCTGATACAGGGGAAAAAAGAGCAAATAAACTTGCTATCACAAGAATTATGCGGAAACCGAGTGACCTCTCAAGCAACTGCTACTTCTACATGGTGGACCCTTCGAAACGTCGAACTGGCAAGAGCGAACCTCTCATCATGTAGCCGCACACTCCTTAGTCCCAGTACTCCCTCTGCCCTGAGCTCCCGTCCCCTCCCCTCTGGAGCAGGATCAGCCATCTTCAGGAGTGAGCAGCAAGTCAGACAGCGAGGATGGTAGTGATGCAGATTCAGATTCAGATTTCGCAGATGCGGCTTAGTAGAGAAAGCCATACCTCCACAACGAGAAAGACCTTAGACATCTAGGCTTAAAGAATGGAACTTGATGGATGAAAGTGTAAAAGTAACAGATCCGACAGAAAGCATAAGCAACTTTTTTCCGGCTTCTCTAGTCGACAGGATGAGCTGTGGTTCTGCAACAATGTGGCCTGTCTATTCGAGGCTACAGGAATCCTTTTTAACCCGAGTGAATGCTGCCTTACTCATTGACAATTCTCCCAGAAACCTCAAAGCTGTGCTGCTTCATAACGGCAACAAGCCACTCAGTCAGCGCACCCCAAGGAGGACTGCACCGGTATCAACATTATGCTGAGTGCCTTGAACTTCGGCAACTGTGGCTGGTAGGGCCATTAAAGACTTAAATTGTGTCATTCGTGATTGGTCTCTACAGTGGTTTCACGGTTTCCTGGTTTACTTTGCCTATGGGACAGCCGGGACCCCGAGGCACACTATCACAAGAGGGACTAGTCACAGTGGACCGAGTTCTCTTTAGGGATGAACAACATCCAGTGGTTGCCAATGGTTGGCCCTAGAACGATGCTGCTGCCACCACTGCACATCAAGTAAGGTCTCATCGAGCAATTTGTCACGGCTACAGAAATATCTGCAGCTTTCAAGTGCCTCAAAATGTCTTTCCACAGCAGTCGGAGGCAAAGGTCAAAGCTGATATTTCATTTGACCGCAGATAAAGTTTATAGAGTACTCATTAGTATTAGTAGTCTCATTCGCCAAGAAGCTGAAAAGGATATAGAAACAGCTTGGAACATTTTTTTGCAGCGATTCACGGCTTTCTGGACAATCGCAAGGCAGAAATCTATCAGGCTCTCATAACGAACAATGTCAAATTTGGATTAATAATGTACTTTAAAGTCCATATCCTTGATTCACATCTTGACACTTTCAAAGAGAACATGGAACTCAGACGGGCGAAACGAGCGGTTTCACAAGGATATACTGGACTATGAATGTAGTTACCAAGGACGGTATGACGAAAACATAATGGGGGACTATGCTAAGGGGCTTCTTCGAGAATGTGATTTAAAATGTAGCCACAAATCTAGAATAGTTAATCATATCTGAACCCCTTTTGAGTGGTCTTTTTTGTATGACGGGAGTAAATACATGTTAATTTTGATTTATTAGCAGTTCTTTCTCTCGAAATGTAAACCACAAGTTGTGACTTTGTCAGTTTTTTCTCCGGAGACTGGCTAACTTCAAGTTATTCACTGTTATAAATAAAATAAAATAAAACTTCAAATACAAATATATGCCCTGCAAGTAGATGCACGAACAAAAAGTCTGCCTGTTCATGTGCTTTGCTTAACATTTTCAGCATCTCTGCACCTGCTCGGCTACTTTGTTGCTGCAGAGCTGCACACACTGGCTGCTACTCATAGCTGCTTCATGTCCTTATCATTCATGCTACCTTTGTGTCCCCCTGCCCTGTTCATTCCACATAGCTGCTTCAAGGTTTTGATGATGTGTCACAAAAATCCGTGCCATTTGATGTCTTTCGTTTGTTTTAGCATTTGCATGTGCCTGCAGAGAGTGCATCGTCTGAAAATAAGTGTATCGACCCCGAGGTTCTGCCGTTCACTGTTAGTTCCCTGCATTCTCTTGCTGAGGCCTACATTTGAAATATTTCCCGATGATGCTTCCTATCACCATCTGCTACCCTGACTCATCGGATCGTTTTTCAGTGCCTCTAACAAACCTCAATTCCTTTGGAGACCGCAACCCCTAGGGTTCTTTTGCTCCAAAAGCCTGGAACTCAATATCAATTGACATCACGACATTCCGTGAATGTGACGACATTTAGAAGAGGCAAAAACCGCTGTTCCTTACAGCCTTTGCTCCGCCCACGAATTGGGCTTACGAATGCGTAAATTATGTGTAAATTGTGCAGGTCGTCATTAACCAATCGAGTTCAGATTAAGTTTTCTGAGGGCGCTTTATCAAGTGCAATATTATTATTATTAGTTCATTTCTAGAATGCGGGGAGTGCCTAGCTAGATATTTCTTTTTTAGGGTTCTGTAAAATAATTGTATGATCATTCTTAGTATTATTTGCTTGTGTTCTTATGAATGTGCATAGCACGTGTGCTGCCGCGAGTGTGGGGCTCCATGACGAAATGCACACATGACTCACCTTGCAGCACCGAACCTGAAGGGTCGCCCGCGAAGTAAGCACAGAGGTCCTCTGAAAACTGCTGCTGACACTGAATATGTGCCCCTCAATTCAGTGCCAGCCAAGGTGAGCCGCCTAAACTTGAGCACAGCAACGTTTTTGCATTATTAGCATGTTTATTGCTGATACATTGGGGCCCTGGGTTATGAACATAAATCCGTTTCCGGACTGGGTTCGTAACCCAGGTCGTTCGTAACTCAGATCAGGATTTCTCATCGGGACAACTATAGGTACAATTTTAATTTCTTCATGGGTGTGGCAAAACTTGTCCTTGCGTTAAAAATATGGAAAAAACCAATGTTTGAAATACTTTTAACTCTGTGTGGAGGTATTAGCCTACCTTCACTCAACCCTTTTAGTGGAATGACATCTTGCTAGCACCTTTGAGGCTCAATGTGTAGCACTCAATAAATTGGTGTGAATTATTTTTCTTTCCTGAGGTTTTTTTGGAAGCCACTTATAGTTGATCCACTCAAAGGCTTTATGAAGCCCAAGTACTTGTGAAGCTCCTACAAGACCAACCGGGTTCGTAACCTGAGTCCTTTTTTGCCAACTCGGGTGTTCGTAATCCGGGACCCCATGGTATTGTAGCTACTGCGTTCTCACCATTAGCGTTTTGTGTGTGACCTGTATGCCCGTAGGATGGGAAGTGACAGCATTGTGTATGAACACTGTGTGTGCAGGACACGTCATGTCAAAACAAGGGAAGAAAATGTCTGAGAAACATCGACTATTTCAATGTTACAAGACGAATTAATAGCCTTTTTTAACAACAGCGTTCCTTCATGAAGATATAGCTTTGTTCCCCAGACCAATCCATCACGGCACTTGAGCAAGGTTTCTTGATACAACCTGCAGTCTAATTTTGAATCATAATCAAGTTTGAACCTCGTCACTAACTTTAAGCTTCATATATTGATTTTTGTCACAGATAGTACAGTTGATGTAAAAGTTGAGGAGAGATGTAAATGTTGGCGTATTAACGGTGAGCCTTGTCAGGTCATGACTCACCAGGAAACTGCAGCACTTGGTCATGCGGCAGTGAGTTGTCAACAGTAGCTGCTTGCTGTGACCTGGTGCCCAACTATATGGGCAATTGTTCATGTCGAGCTGGAGGGGGGGGCACTAAGTATGAGACCACCCACTGGTAAACTAGGCTGCTAATAAGACCAGATAGCGAACCCTCGAAAACGTCCCAGGGCTTATACCGTTTGGAGAGGATTGCTTGCTCCTAGTTGCACCTTATCGCTGAAAGCAAGCCCTGTAGCAACCAACCGTTTAGGCATTGCTAGTGCATTATTTTATGTTGGGGATCGTTCTTCATTGAATGCACATAGAAAGTGACATCCCTCGGACCAACGTGGATGCTTTCGGGAGACCGAAGTTAATACATTGTGGTTATTGGCGATACCATTTATGTTGACGGTTTCGTACGACCACCATGTCTTGCACCGGATTGTTGGTGGTCTTAACCAAACGTGGACTCAAGGTCATCAGCAGCTAAGCTGCTGCGGTGGTGGCTTAGCCCCTTTGCCAAAACCACTGCAAAGATTTAAAGATTGGCATTTGCATTCTCAGAAGTCCACCTAATGAGATCATTTGGAAGTCTTTGCTGAATAAATATTGTAAAATAATGTAATGCTGATACTGTTCAACAGCCTAGCGTTCAACTACAATCACCCTTTAGAAGGTTACAGTTCAATATGGCTTAGGCTTGCACCAGTGGTCTGTAACCAGTTGGTGGCCTGTAACCAGGTGGCGTAGTTGTAAATTACCTGTGCCGGTAAGACGGACACGTTTAAGGCCAAATCATGCCGCGGCTCTTGGTGGTCTTACAACATTGCCCGGTATCATAGCTTCGTATATGACCAAACAGACCACCTTATTGCCAAAGGAAGAGTAGCTTATGGCATTTTCTCTTTACAGTGAAGGCAATTTTCCTTTGATTCTTATTTTTTTGGAAATCTCTCACGATGAGACTATTCCTACAACAGAGAGAGAGAGAGAGAGAGAGACAGACAGACAGACGGACGGACGGACGGACAGACAGACAGACGGACACAGAGGAGAGAGCTCCCTCAAATGTCTCATAGCCGGTTTTTTTCTGTTATGTCGGTAGTCACTTATGTCACATTCTCCATTGTTGACTGTATGCATAGCAGGTCGGCATCTTTCCTAATAGATCATGGTATTTGGTAGAAATAACTACATGTCAATCTATCGCCGTTGGATATGAGTCCATTGGTATTGACTATGGACTGTTTCTAGAAAACTTTGCCTGGCTTGCCAGTAAGATGGGTACGTTGGATCCATGTAACAGCTCTGTTAACAAGGTTCCAGTGGTTTAAGTGGTGCCACATTGTCACATTCTTGTTACTCTCTACTTTCTTACATCTAGCGGCTTTGAGCCCCAGATTTCCCCAAAATTTGACAAATACATTGGTGTGCAAGCATATTTTCCAGGCCTGTAAGCAGATTTTGGTCATTAATCTCTATAGGCAGCCGTCTCTTGTGTTTAAAGCTCAAGAGTGGGTGCTCAGGACACTTGACCACGGCTATGCTATGCCTTGCTGAGCTGATTTAACCGGCTCATTTATACAGTGGAAGAAGAGCCTTAACGGCTATGATCACCGCTTGCAGTGGGCAATGAAGAATCGCCCACTGCAGGATTCAAGCCCCCCCCCCCCCGACCTGGGTCGTAAGAAGCGATCATCTTACCCTGTGCTAAGACCTATGGGGCTCAGTTCTACCCAATGCTTGGGCGTTTTGACGATAATTGCCTCTGATTGTTTGTATCATCTTGTCTACTTTCCGAATGACGTGCTGCAGCACATAAATGGTTTATACGACTGAGCTGCCGTTGCCTTTGGCACCTAACTAAGCAGCTCTATTGCTGGGACTGTGCACCGGCACTGCTTAAGTAAGCGATTCATTTTGTTAGAGACGTATTGTCGTCAGCTGTTGCAGCTTTTGGCAGTCTGCCACTTTGTACTACTTCTCATCAATCTTCTCGGCTGGCTGCCCATCATGCAGTATATCGACTTCACGAGTCTGACACTTTTGGTCCCTCCATTGTCTTGCTCCAGGCTACCTATCTGAATTAGTTTAAAATCCAGCCTCCAATCGCACCACCAGTTGTTCCGACTCTGGTCGTTTTGTTATGCTCCTGACTAACTTCAAATCTCTTGGAGACCATGCCTTCAGTCGCTATGCTCCCAAAGTCTGGAACTCACTACCCACTGACGTCGTGTCATATCCTGATTTGATGACATCCAAAAGAAACTGGAATCCTGCCTGTTTCTCGGAGCCTCTGCTCTGACCGAATGAATGGTCTCTTGTGTGCTTGTGCTCTGAAGCTGTGCACATTATGACTAAATGCAAGAGCAACACACTGTTCTATGGCAGCCGAGTGGTACCCGGGTCTGTATTCCTCTGTACTTTGAGCGTGTTACCTGTGGATGATTTAGTGCATGCTACTAATCATGAACCCTACTAGCCTTTGGCCGTGACTGTCTCCTTGTGTGTGCTTATGTGGGCTTGTCTAAGCATGGATATACTGCATGTAATTCACTCTTGGTTATTGCTCCTCGTGCAGCAAGTTTTAAAGAAAGCGTCTGGATATATATTCGGTTCTCTTAGTGTGCTCTACAAAGGCATGCTATTATTATTATTATTATTATTATTACTATCATTATTATTGTTATTATTATTATATAACTTTCATTTCTGTTTCAGCCAAAACGGGGGCGACCTAGAAAAGGTGTCATCAGTGAGGCAATACTTCGTGCAGAGGGTCCCTTCCTTAAAGCCATATACAGCTTCATGAAGGATCGGGGCACGCCAATTCATCGCATTCCATCGCTTGGTTTCAAAAAAGGTATGTAGTTCAACCCATTTGTTTGTAGTGCCCATAAGTAGACATCGTATCTCTTGTAGGTTATCTTGTGTGTACTAGTGTCTTTTCTTAAGATATGATTTTTTAAGTACTTGACTCAATTGTGCAATGTGCAGAATGGTTCTTAAATGACAGTCATTTATTTGTGCAGTGGAGCAGTTTGAAATGCATAAACCATAGGTGAATTAAAATATCAAAACATTTAGAATGAGACCATGGTGCCACCATGTATTTAACTTAATACATTAATTGTAAAAAAAAGTGTTTAATTGTAACAAACGATAGCTGATGCCAGCATTTTGCCTTTAGCAGCCAAAGGCAATTTAATTTCTGGTGCGCTTCTATGAAGGATTTAGTAATCCTTTGTGCTTACAATCTACGCTCAAGTGTGGTAGTGGAAGTGTGCTTGATTGGTAGCGTTTTTGGCTTACTGCGTTGAAATGCTTTTCCGAATTAATGGGATTATGGATAGAACATGTTCATAGACTTCGTCCAAAATGTTGGGTTGCTCTGTGACCTAGTTCTTGTGAGGGAAGACTATGTTTGGCAAATGGATAATGACCCAAAGCCCAGTGCAAAGACGACAAAGCAATTCATTGCAGATTTGGGTGTCCAAGTCCTTAGCTGGCCGAGCCAATCACCTGGTCTCAACCCTACTAAGCGTCTGTGGGATAGGTAGAAACACTCACTTAAAGCCCAGAACTGTATCTCATCGTCTCTCTCTCTCTCTCTCGAGCAGGTTTTTTTGGTCGACTAAAGCTGCAGTTGGTTGGAACAGCTCGCCAAAACCTGGCCAATTCATTGGCTCGTCGAATCGGCTGACCGGATAGCAGCTTGACACAAGGATTTCCCAGCCCTTTTAAGTACTCTTGTGTTTGAATATGTGGTTGGGTGCACGGTTGTGTGTGTGTGTGTGCGTTCGCGCGAGTGAAAGCAAAGCTGTTGAATCAGTCTAAACTTTAATTGTTTACACAGGTTACAGGCAAATTAGTCCATGCAATAATGGTATCTATCTTGCCTTCTATAACTTTCACTTGACAGGTCTGCCAGCCTGCACAATAAGAAGCTCACAGATATTACAAAGCTTGCCCACTAGGCTTGCTTGTCGATGTGAGCGGTGCATCTGTTGCTTTACATCAATTATCCTAGACCTGCTGCACTGGCTTCACATCAAGCACTGCATCGACTACAAAATCTCTCCATTTTCTCGCTCCGACTTATCTACCTGAACTACTTAAAACATACCTATTTAGGACAGCATTTAGTGGGTCCTTGTGATTCGTCCTCAATGTGCTTATGCGTGCTGACACTGTTCATGCTGCCACTAACCACATTTGCATGCTGACCCAGTGCATGTAACCCCTAACCATGTTATTCATTTTGTTTGTTTTTCAAGCATGATTTTACTTACTATTCTATTGCGTATCACTTTGCAGCAAATGTAAAGCGCCTAGAAAGAGATTAAGTTCTCTGAGGGCACTTTATCAAGTGCAATATTATTATTATTATTATTATTACTTATTCCTGCGGTATCTAAAAATGAACTACTTACTCTTGGGGTGACCTCCGACTTTTATCGTTTAGCTGTGCCTTTAGCCAGCCCTTCTTTATTTCCCTTCTGTAGATGAATGCTCTCCATCCAAGAGTTAATATTCTTTGCCTCCAGGCAGCCGGTTGGTTATCTAGCCTATGCATTCGATCACCGTCACAAAAGGCTTTCTTGATCCCAGACCGTAGTCGTTACGTAAGCATACCCGGCAAGAAAATACAGTAGGGAGAACGTGCCTAGGAGATTTCGAGCTGTACGACATCTACATAGGTAACGGAAATACAGTAGGGAGAACATGCCTAAGAATTCCATGTACAGAGGTCGAGCAAGCAAGCAAGCCGATATCTAACCCTGGGTGTGGCCAAAGGATGGCGGCTGGTTGGCTGACAGCCGAGAAGTTGATTTAAGCCGTTCACCGAGCAGCCCTGAAGCTGCCCAGTGGTGTATGATGACCACTGGAGGTAATGCAATTAGTCGCTAGCCGTCCAGGTGTGACAATAGGCAAAGCACCTCATACAGTTTCCCGATAGGTATTGAATGTAAGCTAGTGGCTCGGCCACATTAAAGGTTCGGTCAGCCAGATGCATGATGTGTGTGTGTGTGTGTGTGTGTGTGTGTGTGTGTGTGTGTGTGTGTGTGTGTGTGTGTGTGTGTGTGTGTGTGTGTGTGTGTGTGTGTGTGTAATTCCAATTGTATAACGCTCTAAGAGAACTTAAATCTCTATCCTGGCACTGCACAGAAGCCGAAGGGCTCGAGCCCATGACCTCGGTCATCAGATGCATCTACCTTGACCTCGGTCCTTAAGACTAAAACTTAAGGCTAAACCTAAACCTTAACCACAAGGCCAAACCAATGAGGTAATAGTTGTCCTAAACACCACAAAGGGCCATCCCAGAATCGGAAATATATAAAGGTATATGTCGTAATGTCCTTCAGAATCGAACCCATGGCCAGGGAGATCAGACCAATTATGATTGTATCGTACATGAGTTTAAAAATCAGCATTTTATTGCCAGACTGCAATTTGACTTAATAGTCAGTATTGACAATGCCATCTAAACCTTTTAAAGTACTCACCATAGCAAAAAATATAGTACACAGACAACGGTCGCTATTAGCAAGATGCAGTGCTGCTGTTCCAATATAGTTGCCTATCTTTCAAATCAAATTGAAATCTCCGAAGAGAAATTTAGGGCGAAACAGAACCCCCCTGAGCAGCAGCAGCTGTGAATTACAGGTGTCCACTACCAGCAATACGTGTGTATAACTGTGTATGTAAGTGAACGTTGGTGAACGTAGGTGAACGTACGTGTGTGTGTGTGAACGTACGTGTGTGTGTGCACGCACGCTTGCACGTATGCTTGTGTGTTCGTGTTTGTGTGCGCTTGAGAGAGAAGACATTCGCTCCTCAACATGAGTTATGGACAAGCTAAGGAGTACATGCAGTGGTAATAGCACTTTCACTACGACTCCATTCCCTACGATATCGCCAGCACTCGAAGCTGTATTTTGCATTCCTTGCCACTGCATCGTCGTGTCTTTTCAATCGCAGTGCATTACCAAGACTGGGCCTCTGCAGCAGCAGCTTCTGCAGCAGTCGCGTGCATTTTTTTTGTTTATTGGAGTGTGTGTGTGTGTGTCACATACTCTTATGTTCATGCCGAGCACATCCATATACAGTATATCGATCTTCTCCTGCAGTCGACTTGTATGCCTTCTACAAGACCGCAGAGAAACTCGGTGGATATAAGCAGGTACTGCTTGCTGCTCGCTTGCTCGGTGTCTGCTTTTCAGCATTTCTCGTACCGCAGGGCTACGATTGGCTGCTCTGTGTCTACTGCCTAGATCTGCTCGAAGCGCATGTGGAAGGTGCTGCATGACAAGATCGGTGGTAACCCGGGTAGCACCAGCGCTGCAACGTGCACCCGCAAGCACTACGAACGGTAGGCACATGCTTCTCTCGGCTCCTCATACGCAGCAAATTTCCTATTTTTTTTAATGTAATAGCTTCACACCAGCTAAAATAATGGCGGGGCAGTCCTACAAGTATAGAAATGAGGCAGGGAAGCGAGCCGTCGGCTCGGCGCCGTCTCTCCTGTGCCGCATGCAGCCATTCGTGTCCAAGGCCCTCGGCGACTGCGGCCAGGGCACAGCCATCTGCCGCAGGTTTCAGCCATGCATTCGTGAGAAGAGGAGCACTCGAGAAATCAGGGAATGCTCAAACGCCTTGGTGCATCGGTTAATCAAGCCTGCTGCTTATAGCCGAATCCTGATTGCCGAACCGTGCATGAACAGCCTCAGCCTCAATAGGGTGCTGTGCCTATTCGCAAAGCCCCTTGAGAAGACGTGGCAGATGATCAGGGTCGCCAAACTGAACTTCGACACTGCAGCCGTGCCATTCATTGACAGCGTCCTTGGCTGACTGAATTCTTGTATCAACTCCCAGTATGGCAGCTCGATGTACAGTGAAGGCGAGTCTAGCGACAGTGAAGGCCAAAGCTCGGATGAGATCGCTCGTGAGCCTGTCTCGGCTCCTGTCTCTGCTGTTGCCATCATCACTCCTATTCGACACCCTTATTATAAATATAATTATGTGATGATTCATATATATACCGCCCTAAGAGAACTTAATCCTCTATCTACTCTTGGGCTCTAGCCACGACATTGGCCGTCAAAGGCAAGCATCTAACCCCTCAGCCAAACCAGGGCGATTAGTTGGGCCATGCTGGTAGTCCTTAGTCATTGTCCTGCCCCAATAACTGGAGCTTGCTAACTCTGAATGGTATATGTCCTCTTTCTGAAAGTGTTCTCACGTTAAGGATGCAACAGGTGCAGTGCCTCTCTCAAGCTGTACTCGCCACCCCACATCTAGGGCAGCAAAAATCGTTTCGAGATTCGCTACCCTCGCGTACAGTCTTAATCAATCGGCATGGCGTTCTTGAATGGTGCGGCAGCGTGTGGCGGCACTCTCGCGGCTTTTCTCCTAGAGTGAAATTCCTCTCTTGGTTGCATGGTGGCGAGGCACAGTTGCTAGGCTGCTTGACGCATCTCACCGATTCCTTGCCGCCCAGGTTGCTGCTGCCGTTCGAGGAGCATCTCAGATCAGCTGGCAGCAGCAGCAGGTCGGCCAGCGTGGCGGCCTCTTCAAACTCAAAAGCTTCGTCAGGGTTTTCCCAGTCGTTGCATAAACCCAAGGCCCTGCCTGCCCAGGTAACAGCTGGCGCAGCTGCCGTGGTGCTGCTGCTGCCTCTCCCTTCCGCGGCCTGTTTTTGTCGGGTAAAGAAAAAAGGGCGGTTGCACAGCTAAGCATATAGCGGTCGTGCGAAGCTCGATCGTAGCTGCTCCAATCAGGACTCAATGGCTGCAATCGTTATCGATGATGGTCGTGTCATGCCACGAACCCCACGCGTCGAGCCTTCCTCGGCGCCCCTGCTCGAGCGGCTGTGGTGGCCGTTCGATCCGACACACCAGGATATGCCGGCCATTGGACTCGAGCACTCTTTCTTGCAGCCATCGACGTTCGCGGACCACCGCACGGCAGCAGCAGCATCAGCAGCTCGGCAGCAGCAGCTGCTGCCGCATGCGGCTGGCCAGTGCTTGGCAAAGGACGGCGGTGGAGCCTCCACCGGCTCTCAGGGTGTTGCCGAGGGAACCACAGACACTAGCCAGGGCGGCAGAGTCGTTGCTGAACACCAGCAGCGGCAGCCAGCGAAGCGGCAGCATGCCGCCGTGCTGAGCACGGTAACCTCGGGGCAACAGGACGGCAGCAGAGGCGGCATCACAGCGCCCGACGTCTGGCCGATGACCTGCCACGCCATCACCACTCCGCCACTGCCGGGCGGTGCGGCAGCGCCCGGGTCGGAGCACGACCGGTCGGGGCGGCAGCCCGGTGAACGGCAGCTTCTCGAGGCTGTGCTGCGCACGGCATCGATGCCGGCCGGCAGCCTGCTGCCAGCAACGACGTCGGGAAAGCAGCAGCAGCAGCAGCAGCGCCATCACCTGCTCCACCATTACCACCCCCATGGAGGCGGAGCCGTGGGGAGTGGCGACCGAGCGCCGTCGTCCGACGGCCGCGTCCTGCTGACGACCGCCACCGGGCAGCTGCTGGCGGCTGCAACACGCGAGCAGCTGCTCACTGCCTCATCCAGCAGCCTCATCTTCGGCCGTCACAAGGGCATGGAGCTGCCCCGCCCTCGGCGGCCGGAAGCGTCACTGGCAGATGCGCACGGTCGCGCACTCGCTTGGCCGCAGCAGCATCAGCTGGTGCTGGTGGCGGCGCCGGCGACCACCGTGGGCTGCACTGCCAGCCAAAGCGGTCTGCCTCTGCCTTACTTTTCCACGGCCGAACGTAGGGCACAGCGGCCAGACGCCCAGTCGGCCAAGCGCTCTCGGCTCGGCGCTGCGGCTGCAGTTGCCACTGTGGCCGACGGCAGCTGCCGAGCAGTGAGGGCCGGGCATCAGAGGCAGGCTGGTTTCGGAGGAGCTGGCAGTGACGTGCCACTCGACTTGACGTGCAAAGCTGCCCCGAGAGCGGTCACTACTACGCCTCTTCAGCCGGCAGTGGTGGCATCGCTGCTCGGCAGAGGCAGGTCGCCGCCTCGGAAGCAGCACCAGTCCAAGGAGCAGGAGGCTGTGGTCGTGGCACCGGCAGCTGGTCGAAGCGCCTACTCTGCCTCGGGGGCCCCCTTCTACTTAAGCAGCCAGTCAGACGGTGGCAGTGGCGGGCCGTGTCTGAAGCCTGGTGGCCTGCCGACACTGGCTGCAGCAATGGCAGCCACTCTGTACAGCGTGAGTAGCTTGCCGTCCAAAGCGGCTCATGGCGCTGTCAATGTCCGCACTGCACTGCACTGCACTGCACTGCACTGGACATGAATGTCGTACTTGGCGAGTTGAGCGAGTGAGGAAGGGGGAGTTATATATTGCAGTTATAAATACTTAAGGAGTCCCTTACTTAATTCCTGGATAAATGCAATGGACGAAGATTGAGCTCGCTATAAAGGATTACACCAGATTACAATAGTAGCTCCACAGCATTTCATAGGGTCCCAAGAGAACGAAATCTCATTCATGGCATTAAAAAAAAGAAGTATGTCAGCTGACGAGTGACAATTACGCACATAATTGTAGCATGCATAAATAATCACTTCGGGGATTGTTTTCATCGACGAAGCAAGTGCCAGTAGAAAACGGGTTTCGTGTTTGCTTAAATTTTGTGAAATCGGGGTATGATGTGGTGCCAGTCGGTGAGGAGTTCCAGGCTTTACATGAATTGGTATTAGGTCCAGCTCCATTTTGGGGAGTTCAAAAACCTACTGCTCATCAACAGTAACATCAATAATAAATAGTCGTTTGTTAGTGCATGCTTGCACTGCCTTGTTATGGTAAATGGCACTGACTTTACAATGTAAATTAATAACTTGCTGTGTGAAGCCATATAAAATTTAAAAGCGTCTGAGCACACAGTAACACTCAGCAAGCTATGGTGAAGGTTATGTCTCCAATGTGTGGAGGTTCAGTCTCCAATGGGTTGTAGTTGGCTAGCTGAACAGCTAAACGACCAGGAGCAGGTTGTGCTTGGGGCATGCTATTAAGTACTTTAGATAAGTAAGCTCGAGCAAATGAATGGAAGGATCTAAAAGTGAGTGACTAAGGTTTGAAGTCGATGATGGGGAGCTGGTTCAGGTCAGAAAAAAAACGATATGTTTGAATGTAGTTGCAAGTTCATGACAGACCAGCTTGGCTGATCTGGTTTGGCCACATGGTTAAGGTGTTCGACAAGGTCAAGTTGAACGCTTGACCGACCTCAATTTGTTGAAGGCCGAGCCATTAGTTCGAGTGCCTCATACCCACTTATCTTATTGTACATAGCACGAACACTTGTAAGGAGAATGACCGAAGTCTTCATAGCATGAATTAATTTTGATGTTCACTTGCATCTAAGAGGTTTTGTCATGCTACAAAAAGAAAGTTGGCACAGACTTGACAATGGAGCTGATAATGATAGCATCCAGTGACAGGTCGTTTAGAATATGAATCTAATGGCCATACATTAGCGTTCCCTCTCCAGATGCTAAAATCCTGGACTTGTTCTTTTTCAACCTCCCCTGCATCATCAGATCGCTATTGGCAATGTTTTTGCTTGAGGAGGCTAGCATACATTCAAGGCCTCGTATTGCCGGCCAGTGCAGGTCGATTGAGTGTGTGCAGTTACAGAGGCAGGCATGCTCGACTGTGGAGAGGAAGTGCTGAAAGGGGTAACCATTTAAGCACTACCCATGCGTCGCAGTTGCTACATTACTTCACTTCTCGTCGACCTGCACTGGCTACCAGTCAAGCAACGGATTGACTTCAAGATTTTGTCGCTCACTTTTAGGTCCCTTCATTCTATGGCTCCAGCCGATCTGTCAGATATACTACCCCATCAGGCCAAGCATCGTACCACCCGCTTTTCGGAATCCAACAGTCTAGAAATACCTCATACAAACCTTAAATCCTTTGGAGACCGTGCATTTAGTTCATATGCTCCCAAAGCCTGGAACTCCCTCCCGACCTGCGTCAGAACATCCCCTGACCTGACCACATTTAAAAGGAACCTAAAAACACACCTATTTAGGACAGCATTTAGTGGGTCCCTATGATTCGTCCTTGATGTGCTTATGCGTGCTGACACTGTGCATGCTGCCACTAACCACATTTGCATGCTGACCCTGTGCATGTCACCCCTAACCATGCTATTCATTTTGTTTTTCAAGCATGATTTTACTTACCATTCCATTGCATTTAACTTTACAGCAAATGTAAAGCGCCTAGAGAGAGATTAAGTTCTCTGAGGGCGCTTTATCAAGTAATTATTATTATTATTATTATTACCCCAAGATCGATCGCCTTCAGGTTATGTGCCCCTCAGGTGTGGTCGCGATCAGATGATTGTGTGGCTGCAGACGTTATGTAGGTTATTAGACGTTTATCTGATATTGTTGCCCCTCCTTGTGGAGCTTTTTTGTTGGTACTTTTGCTGTGCTGCCGACCGACAACAGCAGCTCAGAAGATGCAACCTCGAACTTGCTTGTGATACGCCATCACACCACCCTCCCCCCTGCACACCCGCTGAGCTTGCTTGCACCTTGCGGTGCAGCTGCGCTCATGCCTCGGTGCTCATGCCGTTTCCATTTCCGATGTGCTGCTTGAGCCGCCAACCTCGCTGCTAAATCCCAGCGGTCACGTGCTCTGCTGCTGTAGCCCTACGTGTCATCATCGCCAAAGCCGGTGATCTCAGCTCCCAAGCCGAGCCATCAGCCATTAGATTCCTACCAACTCGGGCTGGGCGACTGCACTGCGTCATTGCAACAAGTGGCAAGCAGAACGGCTTGCAGCAGCGGAGGTTCTGCCGCGGGTGACCAGCTTGCTGATGCATCCGTGCAGGCGTCGGCAGCACGGCTCACTGCATCTCTCGGTGGATGCAGCACCGTCGCAAGGGTCGCCACCACCTCACCGGCAGCACCACCAGCACTGCAAATGGCCATTACGGCGCTGCCGCAAGGCAAGCCCTTCGCACCGCTGACGATGCAGCACTATGTGCACTCACCGCCAACTCATCCCTACTCCAAGCAGCATTGACCAGCAGCTCTCTGCCTTGTACCGTTTTTTGTGCTAGCCTGCGTGCAGCGGCTGCCGCCATGACTTGCTCGACCATTGCCAATGCTACTTGTTTAGTGCATTGTTTTTACTAATATGGTCGACGATTATTTATTGGATGGCTGCCGGAGCTGGCCGGCTACTCCCTTAGCGGTTCTATGTCGCAGCTTCTGCCGATACTCACACGAGCACCGACTGACCCTGCTCTGCCTGGCAAATTGATTGCTCGGTCTTGCAGACCGCCATTGCGGTTCAAGTGTCAAAAGGACACTGTGAGGCTCTATTTGCCACCGACACGGGACCGGCTTGGTGGCCGTGCTATTTTATTTGTTTGTTTGTGCATTTAGCCATACGATTTAGGATCGATTTAGAGCTTACGTTTTCGTACTCTTCCTAAGTTATAGCCAAGCCAAAAGTAATATTTTGCTATGAAAAAAATTCAAGCATTCTGGCTGCTTTCGCTGTGATGTTACTGTTTATACTCCTGCGTGCAGTGCGAGTGTGCCATCTGCTGGATGCTGCCAGCTGTTGTGTGGATGCTATCGCACCGATGATGCTTAGACGTTGTAGTGTGCACTCAGCGAGCGAGCACCAACTAGCTTGCATGCTCCCTCGGGAAGTCAGCAGCCGAATCGTGCGGGCTACCCAACAGGAGCCGTGAAGTGACCAGCGGTCTTTTAGAATTTTTACATCTATTTCACACCTAGCAAATTATTAATTTGCTGGAAAGGCCAACGTGTTAATACTGTTTGCCCTAACAATCCCGTGTAAGCAAGCACTAATAAAGACTATTTATTATTATTTATGATACCTGGTATCTTTGCTGTGCAATAAGTTGTTGAACTGTTTGAAATGAAATTTGACTGCCTCTTGCGGATCATGGCTTTGCTGACATGCGCTGTTAGGTACGGCTGTATGTGAAAACAGCAGTTCGCTGCCATCACTTGCAGTGCACTTCAGCTCTCTCGGTTGTCATTAAAGAACTGGATACAAGCTCTAAGGCAGTGCAAGGCCTGTCTAAGACATGGATCCAAAAGTTGCTAGTTATGCATGTACGCTTGTTCTGTGGCGTAAAAGTGAGTTTCACTTTAAGAATATCCGTGGAGCAAGTTATATAGGGCAAAACGGACCATACACCATGGCCAGCCAAAAATGAATCCAACACAATATGTGTTAATCGGTGAACTGCTTGCAATACAATCCTTGCTGGACAAGCCAGTGTCATAAAAAATCTACAGGTTAAAGGCACAGGGTGCAAGCCATTAAAAAGCTGCCTGAGATCTAACAGTGACCGATCGAGAACCCAGCTGTGTTAGTCCTATGTAAACAACAATGGTTAATTATACTTCAGGCTACATACAGCTTTATTGTTTACCATACTGATTTCCGACAAGAGAAAAGTGCAACATATAAAGTATTTTACAATGTACTCCATATCTATAAACAAGGAGGGATACATCCGGGGATTGATCTGCAAGACTTTGTGGTGTGAACTACTTGTCTCCGAACGCTCTTGTATCCTGCTTGGCAATAATCCTCTCGAGTACCCTCTTAGCTTCGCATGGAGGGAAATTACTCATCTCGTAGTACTGCGGAGCTATCTTCACCAACCTACAAGGGCCGCCACCAGATTATTGAATAAAGTGCGATAACTACTACGAGGACACATTCGAGAAATAGAGCAGCTGTAAGCAAACAGCACTCACCACTCAGGTTTCACCTCAATCACAGTTCTGATGTAATTCTTTGTGGTTAATACGAATTCGTTGTACAAAACCCATTCCGGCTTATGATCTAGACATGTTGATGGATGAAGTTGCACTATTTGATTATCTTTCACAGTGAGATAATGTCCGGTTCGTTCAAGATGTGCTACCTTAAATGACAAGTTTTTAAGTAAGTCCCGTGTGTACGTACAGAAATAACATTGATATAGCACGCGGGTAAAACTAATTTAAATTACCTGCATGAAATAACCAGCAACAAGAGCTTTTCGGATGTTGATGTAATAATCTCGACTAGTAAACTCGGTACTAGTGCGCCGAAGGTTGAATCTGTCCATAATGCGACCCAATTGCTGCCTAACGTTATCAGCACTTTTCACCGATCTGTAGTTGACGAAGTTGTCATAGCACCACTGAGGGTCATCATGATCTACAAGCATTAATGATGGGGTAATAAGCGACTTGACACACAACGGCAATGTCACTATGGAGTGCATTTTATTCCTTCAGACTGCTTATCGCAAAGCTTGAGACGGCTTGCAAGTATTGGCTATTCAACGGAGCTAGTATGTGCTCATCATAACACCACAACAAATAACACTTCAAAAATGGTCAAAGAAGCCTCAGCTAGCTCGATTACACCTTACAGTAGCAGAATCAATGCACACAACTCTAGTTTGGCCAATGAGGTAAGGTGCTCGCCTTTTAACGAGCAGGGTTGCAGCTCGAGCCCTTCGGCATATATAAAGTGCCTCGATAGAGATTAAAGTCTCTTAGGGAGCTATATGATTGAATATTTCGTTTACCTAACATGAGATCATCACATAATACACATAACTGAGCAAGCAAATCCTCTGAGTGCATTAAAATAGGCCTGTAAAATGGAACTTACTTTGCTTGAAGGCATGATAAACGTTGAGGAATGTCAAATGATCGCCATCAATGTGTGCGAACCTCATCTTTGCTTCGTCAGCTTGTTTCTTTACCTCGGCCGGACGTACGAAACACTGTGGCACTAAACAGTGTTCGGTACAACGGGTCCACAAGGACCCATTCCCGAGACGTTAGTTTCAATAACGACAATGGATAGCGGCATGACAGCTTACTACAAAGCAAGCTGAACTAAATCAGAGAGCATGTGCATAAATGGCATCTGCTGTGGAACAAAACCTCATTATAAAATAGACCACTACACTACGGCAGCAAGAATATATAGATCATCGGTGCAAACATGACAGCCAAGATGAAAATATGGAAATAAAGTGGGTCATACTAATAATGCCAATTCCTTTTTGGATAGGCATTAGCAACAGATAAAAACATATGTAAGCAATGCAACACACACAAAATGTGAACCCGAGTTGACAAAGTAGGTTTGGTAAGAGCTGTTCACATACCTGAAAGCATAGCTGTTATTGAAAGGATTTCGTTTGAACACGAATAATCGCAGCTGGCTATGACCATTTTTGCCAACTGTGGATCGAGTGGAAACTCGGCCATCATTGCACCAAGTTCGGTGAGCTCTCCATCGTCGTCAATGGCAGCAAGGTAGTTTAACAGCTCAAGGGCTCGCATAAGTGTCTCCGGAGCTGCCAATGAGGTAAAATAAATCTAGTGGCACCGTATCAACTGAAATAATTGACATTTTATTTTGCGCATGCTACTCACCAGGAGGGTCCATAAAATCAAAATGGACCAAATCGTTGATACCCAGCTTCTTCAACTGCAGCACGACTGATCCAAGATTGGAGCGCAAGATCTCAGGATAAGTGTTTTCTTGCATCTCCGTTTTGTATGCTTTTTCCGTGTATAGACGAAAACATTTACCGGGCTTCGTACGACCGGCTCGACCAGCACGCTGTTGTGCTGAAGCTCTGCTGATCGCCGACACAAGTAAGGACTCGACACGTATACGGGGATTATATACCTGTGCAACCCAAACATGTCAAATGCAGTCTGCCAGCAGATACCTGACAGAGATTGTATGTATCGAATACCATGCACTAACTAATATGACCAAGCATACTTCTATTAAGAAATCGGCACAAATAACAGGATCACGAATGGATTGCAAATGGGTTACCTTTTGCTTGGCAAAGCCAGGATCTATGACATACACAACACCATCAATTGTGAGTGATGTCTCAGCAATGTTGGTTGAGACGACCACCTTTCTGCCAACGGCTCCATTTGGACGACGAGCCGGCGCAGCTTCAAAGATGCGCTGCTGCAGGTTGGGTGGTAATGTTGAGTACAACGGTATACACTTGAGCTCACCAACATCAGTTCCAAGATTTTCAACTTCACGCTGGATACGCTTACAGGCCTCTTCAATTTCCTGGCAATATCAGACCAAAGGTTGATACCCAGCTGTTAATGACACATACCTTCTATAATAAAAGATAAAACGCTATAATTTCCTGAAATCATATGGGGCAGGTCAAGGACAGCCTCTTGGAGGCACAAGTTCTGGATGCAGCTGAAAGCCTAAAAAGGCTTGCAGAGATGTAAAAAAAAAAAAAAAAAAAACTTAAGATAACACCTGAGTCTGCAAGCACTAAAGGAATTTGATCAACGAACTAGCTCACGAAAAATACAAAGCTAACTAAAACACTTTTGTCAAAACCATTTGGCAGGTAAGATCTTACCCTTTTTGCTAACGACTGACAGAATGAAAAAATTAAAAAAGAAGATAAGTGAACAACCGAGTACCTCAAGGTTCCAGGTGTAGTTTGCCAAACGACTCCAGACCTACCTGTCAATGACCCTCAATGCAAAAGGAACAAAGGTAGCCGACCTCAATTACTAGCTTGATCTAATCAAATCTTACTTTTAAAGATCTCACCGATGTCTAAATCAACCCAGAAAGCAAAAAAAAATTTAAGCAAAAAGCCTTTGTTGGCACAAATGCTCAACACGGGCAGATGTATGTATATGCAGATAAACATACCTCTTGGCCAGTCAAGAATAACAAGATATCCCCTTCGGCTTCTTCACACATGTGGATCTGAATGACCGTGCGAATCGCTGCCTCAAGATAATCTCGCTCGGGTTCAGGTGTGTAGAAGATCTCGACAGGGTGAGTCCTTCCAGGTACACTTAGTAGTGGTGCACCATCAAAGTAGCTCTGAAGACCGAGAAAGTTAAATTATGGGGAAATGTTGCAACAGGCCCTGTCACAAAGTAAGAAAATAGCACCCAAGCACACTGCCTTAGTCACGGCAGTCGAGCTACGAGCTAAGCCCATGCATCTCACCAACCTGGAATTTACCAGCATCAAGTGTGGCACTCATAACAATGAGTTTCAGGTCAGGTCGTTGCTTGACGACCTCTTTAAGCAAGCCCATGAGAATGTCGGTGGCAAGAGTCCGCTCGTGAGCTTCGTCAAGCAGCACAACACCATAGTTTTCGAGCAAAGGATCTGACATGCCCTCACGCAGCAGCATACCATCAGTCATGTACCTGCAGAGAATGTGGCAGTGATTACACCGTATGACCGATTAATTTGCCATATTAGCAATGGCCAACCGGCTTACTTCAGTATAGTATTGGAAGAGGTACAGTCTTCAAACCGGATACTGTAACCGACTTGTTGACCAAGCCCAACATCCATCTCTTCTGCAACACGCTGAGCAACGGACATGGCAGCTACCCTACGTGGCTGAGTGCATGCTACGCCACGTCTCGGTGTCTGTGCACGTACCCACTCGACACACCACTGTGGAATCTGCAACAAGCAATGAAGCTATGCGTTCAACAATGAACCTGGTAGGACAGCATTGATTGAAACCAGGTACAATGCAACAGAATAAGTACGACAGAGAAGCATATAATGTGATCATGCATTTGGAGTGCACTCTAATAAGAGAGCTAAATCTCTTATCGTACACTTCATTGTGTCTGGAAACAAAGCATGTCAGCTGACTAGCGATAATAACATGCACTACTGTGCCATGCCTAAGGAGAGACTTGAGGTTGGTCAGAGGCACAGCTGTGTGACCCGAGTGAATGAAGCAGGTGATGCAAGGGGAAGGCCGGGGAGCAAGCAGCTCTTGGCAGACAAGCCGGAGCAAGAGAAGGAACCTAAAAAAAAATTGACCTAAAAGTCAATGTAAACTGTTCGATGGAGAGCCAGTGCAAGTCGGACAGAAAAGGTATTATATGGCAACTATGACGTTACAGCATCCAAGCCTGACGGCTGAATCTTGCATAATCAATAAACACATAATTTCACACACACACACACACACACACACACACACACACACACGAAGATATGCAAAGAGTCTAGATAGACAGAATCCTTAAGCATACTAAGAAAATTACGTTGACCCATGCACAACAAAAAGACCCAGACCGAAATAAGAGCTCAAAAGACAAACATAAGTAATAAAAAATAACTGCCGATGCTACTTACAGGCAATAGTATACCAGGACCCTAAATTAACTACAGGTGGCCTGAATTGCAGAGGCTAACCTGAGTGGTTTTTCCTGAGCCTGTCTCACCAACCAGAACAAAAACTTGATGATTCTTCATAAGAGTCTGGAACTTCTCTTTGTATTCCCATACCGGCAGCTGGACTCGCTTCCTGTACAATTCCTGATATCGAGCTGTGTATGGAAGACCTTTGAATAAAATGCAATACTTGCGGTATACCGAAAAATTATGCATGATACAAAACATGCAGTAACGTGATGAATATAACATTACCACAACAGTACAGATATTAATAATAATAATAAGTTCACAGACCCCATGGCTTAGCAAAAGTAGGCTGTATATCACTAGGAAGCTATGTACATGTATATCACTAGGACGGTGCTAGTCGTTCAACAAAACATAAGCCGTGGGTTTGGCCAGAAGCAGGTAGTTATTCACAGCCCAGTGAAAGCTGGGTAAACCTCTTCAGCCACCATGTTAAATCGCATGCTCTTTAGTACTTGTTAGTTTGTAAGTTTTCTTAGGGTGCTATACAAATGAACTATATACATATATATATATATATATATATGCCATGACCACTACAGCCGAAGGTTAAACAGATAAGTAGCATCCAAAAGACGGTGAAGCTAATAGAATATTTAAAACTATGGGCACTTAACACCTAAAAATGCATTTAACATCAATAGAAAGAGGAAATCTAAACCAGAAGGCACCAGTGACAAAGATCAGTATTAGTGGGTAGTCCTATTTCTCCTTTGTGGCCTGTTTCTTATGGCCTAAGTCCCCCCAGTCCTACAAGCCATCTGCAAGACACGTTACAAATATAAAACCATAGATCTAGAAAGGGTCTATAAAGATGCACAATGTTTACCTCCAACCAGGGCTATCAACCATTTTGGTGAACTGGTCCAATGCTTCACTAAATGAGCTGAATCAACTACTGGATCTAACCCTCATAACTGAACATATAGCCAAGTGACTTTAGGGGAATGGCCAATAGGTATAGGAGTTATGCCCCACCCGATGGGATTTACCTCCATTGACAGCCTCAGGCCCTCGAGGTGCAGATGATGTCAGATCTCGGAAAGCCAGATCTTTAGAAAATGATGACTACGATATTAGTCCAACAATGAAAACAGTCAACAGATAAATCACGGCTTTACAATAGTCAGGCATGCATCCGGATACGATATTAACAGAAAGAAGCAGGCTGAAGTCTGGCATACAAAAACAAAAGAGGTTAATTAATGCACGGATAATGATATCAGTACTACCTAAGAAAGAACATGAGCTAATGTAAATCAAGCTTGTTTAGCGATAATCCGGCTTTCAGCTCTAAAGCTGATAAAGTAAAAACTTCCTTTGGTGATTCAATAGCAGCCAAGGAAAAAGAAATATCAAAAAAATTGGGATTCTTCTGGTTCTGGATTGGAATCGCAAGAGTTAAAAGGATGCCTTCCCAGCAAAACAGGGCTGTTCAGATGCACAATGACTGCACATTCGTACTATATCTAGTCTATCTAGCTGGGGCATATAATAGAACCTTCAACGAACCTAAAATGTCATCCAAACTAGCACTTGGTCTTGGGCAGATAGTAAAGCACCAGTCGCCCCATGTCATTAAAATCTGCTAAGATTATTACTGGCACAGGTTGTCTCAGCAAATCACTGCACAATTGGACGGCGATTTGAGAATGGAACATAATTAATCAGCGGAGAACAGTCGGTCAACTCGATACCATTGCAATCTTTCTGGGGCACCTCTTACGGAAGAAAAGCGATCTCAAGGTTTCCGTAGCATTACACGAAACTAGCTGATGGTTATGCCATGTATGCCTTGTTAGCCGCGTCTACCATCCCGGCTGCGACAATCAAGTACTCAAAACAGTAAGCTCGCATCTGCAAAGATTAACTCACCAGAGAAAGGATTAAGCGTGATGCTAATCGTTGCGAAGTTCTGTGCCGCCGGTTTGGTGATCATTACTGGTGCTGACGCAGCAGCCGGGCCCGGAAGCCTGTCTCTTTCGCGGCTCCGTGAGCGCGAACGGGACCGCCTTCTCTCTTTGTCGTCCCTGAAATTTCAAATCATATCACCTTAGCAGCCGTGAGCATAGGTGCTAGTCCCTTAAGCGACCAAGAAAGGCAGGAGGTAAAGCCAGACCTGCTTCAGGCTGAATGAACTTCGGGGTGTGGAGAAACCTATTCCCTGCCACGTGTCAGTTCAGCGAATTGGGATCCATTATCAGTTGGTTATACAACTTTTACCAGGAGCCTGTAAGGCCGGCGTGCGACCGTTCGCCATAACGACGTAGGCGCCTACGGCTGGAAGTGCACCGGCGGCACGGACGCAACAAGTAAGGTAAACGCTCAGGGTATTGGATTTTAACGGAGTGCGCGTCCATAATCAAAGCCCTCGATAATTACCTCCTGCTCTTGCTAACGTCGCCGACGTCGATTCTGTGTCGTTTTGACATAGTGTGACAGATTAACCGCGCCTGTAAGTCAGGACAAGTCCACCATGCTGCTACCAGAGAGAGGCTCCTGTAAAGTTATGGCCTCCTCCGCAGAAGAGCTTCCATTGCCTCATAGCTTTCTGCAAGCCCGCTGACTAAGCCGCCACTTGCATTGACATCTCACATCTTCATTTCTCACACCGAAGCAAGGTGTACTTTGAAAATTTCAAGAATCGCATCCTTTATGCGTGGATTTGCACCCGCTTAGTTTTTCCTCCGTAGAGGATCGCGGCGAGTGCTCTGCCTGAGATCCCCCATGTCGCTTCTCACTAAGTTATTTTGTAAGGCATTCTCATAAAACGTTTGAAATACAAACTACCGATAAGTGCAGTTGTTCTATCTTCCTTCAACTACGTCTCATCCTCGGATATATCATCTCCAATTTCTCTCTGGCCGCCCGGCGGATAGACAGGCAATTTACATCCCCCAGCCCACCATCATTTAGCACGAACTTGCCAAATTGGATCCTTATCCCATCGGTGAGCCCCGTTTCCCGCTGACCGTCGGGCTCCTATATTTAAAATATGTTCAATAACTCAAAATAAGCCGCCTAAATTAGTCTTGCAGGTCCGGATGAATAGTGTATGGTGCAGCTCGAATGGCTGCCCGTTCGGAAAAGGCATCGCTTTCACGGCATCTTGGCACTGCTTTCGGGATGCATTAATAACAACCGTAGATAAATGGCCATTAACTAATCAGTCTATTCAGCAGTACACGCCCCTAAAAAGCCGATCAGGTGTTGCTAGTTGGTTGGGGCTTCTCAGCAAGCTCTGAGCTGGCCGCAGTGGATCTTTAGCCCACCCCCTCATAGAACGAACTCACAGATGCTCAGGAACGCTCCTTTGGTCCTGCCCCCCACCTGGGGAAGCCAGCTGTCCCTCTATAGAGCCAACGTGGCTTCCCCATAGGGGGCTAAGCTAACAGGCTGATAGAGAGCGGTCTCTTGCGTAGCGGTCAGCTTTAGGGTGCTTTTCCCAAAGAGGGGCTAATCGCTGTTACGGGTGCCTGCTATGGCTCTGGAACTAATCGTTCGCACAAAAAATACAGTGGACATAACAGGTACTAGACCTGCCAGCCAGAAACCAAGACTGATGGGACTAACGCCTCGGTTCATGGTGAACGAGTCATATTACTAATACCACTACTACTACTCCTAATAATAATAAGAATGAGTTATTTGTATGGCGCCCTCAAAGAAAGTAATCTCTTTCTAGGCACTTTACAAACGCTTTAAAGGAAGCATGTTAACCTGGTCAATCAATATTAACATCCACCGACAGCGTCAGCACGCATAGTTACACAAAGGACAATTGACTAGGACCCAGCAAACCTTGTGAGGAATAGATGTGCTTTAGCTTCTTTAAAAAAATCGTCAAGTGAGGGAGTTGTCGTGAGGTCCGTCGAGAATGAGTTCCGGGCTTTGTGAGCACACGACCTAAAGGCACCGTCTTCAAAAGATTTAAGGTTGGTTCGAGGCACAGGACGCAAGAGCAAGGCTGTTTTTTCAAAAGACCTCCCAGCCTGCATCCAAACACCTTTGAACACAATACTTTCATTCCCTCACTGTCCATCCAAGCTTTTTCGTGAGTTTTAAGGATCAATTCCTTTAAAATCTGTTCTTTTGACAGTGTTTTACGTTGGCAAATGACCGTCAAAAAAGTCACCTCACACGTATAAGCCCACTCTCCATTCATTATCCGACCCCAAATTTTGGGGAAAATGGGGCTTATACAGGTAGGCGATAAAATACGATAAGTCAGAAGAGCGGGCATTACGCTTCCCGCCTGACAGGCAAGTACTTCGTACAGTTTGGCTGGTGCCAGAGAAGAAAGAGACCTATAAGTGCTTAACAAAACCTTGAAGTCGATGCGCTGCTTGATAGGGAGCTATGTAGTTCTGCGAGCAGTGCCGTAATGTATCAACTGCGACGCTCACGACAGACAAGCCTAGCTGCTGAGTTCTGGCCCAGCTGTAAGCGCCTGATTGTACTGGCCGGAAGACCAGCGAGTAGCGAGTTGCAAAAGTCAAGACGGGATGTAAAAAATATATAGACCAACTTGATTATGATATCACTATCTAAGTAGACGCTAATGTTGGCAATATTACGTAGCTAATAGTTGGCAGGATAGACTGTGAACCCGGTGAGGTTGTCTAGAGAAGGATCTGTTGGGAACGGGACACCCAGACTACGTGCGTATTTTTAAGGAGATACGCTGGCCAAGCCCGTTTTGAGGGTTGGATTTTCCAATTTCTGAGTAACACTTGGTAGAAGCTGCATAAATGCCCGCAAGTATGCCGGGGATAGCAGAATGCGATGGCAATTAATTTAACCGGCTCCATAATTCTCAACGCGAGACTACCACATCTGTCCAGAATGGCTTCATGAAAGAACTGGCGAAGCACTGAAATTGAAATGCTTCAGCTACCGTGGATTACGACTCACGCTGTCCACAAGCTATTCTATAATAAGCTAGCTTTGTTAATTTCTGAGCCCGGCCAGTTACCGATGTCGCGCTCATAATGTATCTTTGTGATTCTAGACTGGTTTATTAAATATTAGAAAGTGAGATGGTAATCAGCCGAAGGAGCCTTGCCATGCCGTGGCTACGGGGGCTGCCCGCGACTCCCGGTTCAGTAACACGGACCACACGGCTTCCGACCCGGTAATGGCGTCCGAGACGCATAGCTGCTGCAGTGCCATCCGTTTCGCGCGCGAAACGCCAAGGTCCGCCAGGCAGGCTTCATTATCTGGCCACCAGCTGCCAAGGGCGCTGACCACGAAGGGCCTCACCACAGCCGTCTGATAGCGAGCGGCCAGGAGAGACCGGGCAATGGGCTCTTACCGTATTTTACGATTATAGGTCGCACCCAAGAATAAGTCACACCCTAAATTTACGGACATTTTTGAATTTTTTTTATTGAAAAAAAACATTATTACTGAATATTAGCTCATTTTTATTAACATAAGTTTGTTTTAATCATCACAGTTAGCAAGAAACTGGTCATCAGTATCACTGCTAACATTTTCATAGTCTTCTGCATCATTGTCGATATCTGAATCGTCACTTTCCTCATAGATGGCATCATCTTCAGTTCCACCCAGCGTGTTTCTAATTCGCTATTTTAGGGTTTATGGTCAGTTAAAGTAGAGTATAAACTAGTAAATCCATATGAACAAGTTGAGCAATCTTGATAGGTAGGTAAGAAGTGGTTTTTTTAATTTTGACATTATATAACTTGCAGTGTATAAGTAGCAGGTCTATGTTTTCAAAATAAATTGGAAAACTACCAGGGCTTCCTCGCTATTGTCAAACGGCACCGTTAGGTCAACTATGACCGCGTCGCTGCCATTTTTGTTGACCAGGTCCGGCTCTCAAGCCGGACCCCAGGCAAATATATATATATATATATATATATATATATATATATATGTATATATATATATATATATATATATATATATATATATATATATATATATATATATATATATAATAGATAGAGAAAGAGAGTACTACTGCGATTATACAGCCATATTAACTGTCATGTCAAAAGGTTAAAAATGGAATATATTTCGCTAATTTGCATATGGAGCTACAACAAGCACTCTCATGTCTGAAATTTAACTTGCGTTAGTGCGTCTGCCTTTGGTATTGGTATTGACATGCATAAATTGAATCCGCCGTTGGCTGAGGCTTACTATATACTTAATATAAATGTAGATAGTGGCAGAGCCAGGGGGCAGGGGGAAATTTCATCCTATGAGCAGAGAGCTGTACCTATATCCTAGGGATAATTTCCCCAAGCCTTAGGGAGAGGCGGTGGTTCCTTGCCCCTCCTCCAACCTGAACCCTTGTTCCAACCTGAAAATCCTGGCTTCGCCCTTAAATGCAAACATGGTCAGCTTGTCCGTACGTCCGTAACTACAACTCAATGCCAATTAACTACGACGGCGCTGATGAATACGTTTCATAAAGTAGATTCGTGTTCATTTTATAAGAATTTATGCAATATAATTCTGAAATGCGTTTTTCTTTTTTCCTGTCCAGATTTTGCTACATTAACTAGGAACTCGAAGCTCAGCAGCCAGTGGGAATAATAATAATAATAATACACTTGATAAAGCACCCTCAGAAAACTTAATCTCTCTCTAGGCGCTTTACATTTGCTGCAAAGGGAAATGCAATTGAATGGTAAGTAAAATCATGCTTGAAAAACAAACAAAATGAATAATATGGTTAGGGGTGACATGCTCACGGTCAGCATGCAAATGTGGTTAGTGGCAGCATGCACAGTCAGCAAGCATAAGCACATGAAGGACGAATCACAGGGACCCACTATATGCTGTCCTAAATAGGTGTTTTTAAGTTCCTTTTAAATGTGGTCAGGTCAGGGGATGTTCTGACGCAGGTCGGGAGGGAGTTCCAGGCTTTGGGAGGGGCTCACTAGCTAGGTCAGCGGACACTCAGACCCGCCTTCCATGGCAAAGTGAAATTTTTCCGTAATTTTTTCCAGGTGCATGCTAATTTCCATAAAAAGCTGTGGTCTCCGCCAGCCTTTGAGGATAGGCGTATTTTCACAGCAATTAATGGGAAACAAAAAGAAGGCAAGGTAAACAGAATATATATATATTTTTTAATTCATTTGTATAGTGCCCTAAGGGAACTTAAGCAATATTCAGGTGCTTTACAAATGCCACGGGCTCGAGCCCACGACCTTAGTCATCAAATACATTCACCTTGACCTTGGTCGAGCCGAGCACCTTAACCACTGGGTTATAAGTGACCTATCGCAGACAGTAACTATAAAAGCGAGCAACAAACTAAAGGAAGCTACTCAAGAAAGTGCTGAAGCTCAACAGAAACATCGCATACAACAAATTTTGCGACAGGAAGAGACTAAAGAAGACGCCCCGGGAGCTTCGTGCTGTCAAAGCTCAGCAAACACCTCACTCGTGACTGGGTAAACAAAACACTGAGAGATTGAAAGTAAGAGTTGAGCACTTGATGATTTAGGTCGTGGAATGGAGTCATTGCCCGACAGTAGGCCGGGCTTACTACTAGGTCAGTGGACATGCAGGCCCGCAGTGCGATGCAACACTGAAATTTCTCGTGATTTTTCATAGACAGAGGCTAGTTATTAACTCAGTAACAGTCAATACCGGCAGCCTAAATCTAGGTCAGATTGGCACTGGCCTATGGCTCCATACTTCTTTTTTGAAACTAACTTTAGCTGTTTTAACTGCCTCGTTTTCATAGCAGCAGAAAAGGCTAGAGAGGCTGTGAGAGCCGCTGGAGCTCTTCTACCGCTAGATAGGACGCTGACTCAGCTGGTCTATACCTCTCACAAAACGCTTGACGCGCACATGCTTGCCGCCCTTGGATCTCTGAGCAAACACGTCATTAGTCTGTCACTCACATTCATAATTTGATTCCTTCCCGTTCGACGCCTAAACAGGGCAGGGGCGTATGGAAATGGGGCTACGGAGGGCTAAAAGCGCCACTGGTCTTTGTGAATGGCGGGGCCTGGCGATCTGAGCCGTTCAACAACCCTTTTGTTTGCGAAGCAGCCGCTGTTACCCCCATGGGAACGCGAAGCCTTCACGAGTGATTTAAGGGAAGTGCAGCCAGTCTTGGAGGGCGGCCTTTTTGTGGCGGGGCGTGCCACCTTCAGCTCACGGCTTCGCCACCTGTCTCCGCAAAAACCACCAGGCCTTGCAGGATGTCATAAAGGCTGTTCCATGGCTCTTCCTAATAGTTTCTAGTCAGTCTAATACAATTTGAAATGCGAGTTCAACTCTCCTTGTTTCAAATGAGGCAAGAAAGATTTCTGATTTCGGCTGGATACATTTTGCTCTATATGTCCATGATTACGGAAAATAAGTTCCAGGACGTTTGATGACATATACAATAAATTTTAACGGACCGAAATCAGAAATTTATCTTGCCTCATTTGAAACAAGCAGAGTTGAACTCTTCAAATTTCACTCCAATATGTGAAGTAGTAGCCGAGTTATGAAATTTAAAATGCATCAACCGACCCTGGAAATGAAGCTGTATAAAAGTCACACGAATGCACCTCAACACAAGCATGTATTGCAATCTAACAAGGTTCGACAAGCTGGGATACAAGTAGCATATGATGCAGAGATCGGTAATTTTTTTCTAGATTTGTTGCTTCCGGTTTACATCCGGGTTAGACTAGGCTTGGTTTGCATTACCATTTTTTCTTTCATACGGAAGTCGTCAGAACTACCGATCTTAGTTCTAACATATTTGTCTTTCGAAAGGTACCCTAAACACATTCAATTTTCGGACAAATTGTATAAACATTTTCTTGAAATTCCTCATCAAGACTATTGTTAGCTCATGAGAAGAAATCGAGCGTGCTAAAAATCGTTTAGCATTTAATATATTTTGAGAAGTAAAAAGTTTGCGTCTCTCGCTTTGTACATTGTACTTAAAATTCTTACAGGTTTTAAGTCTGGAGCTACAGAGATTGTGCAGAGCTGATAAGCCCAAATACACACACGCACAGGACCTTGCAACACTAATTATTAAGTTTTGTAACTCAAGAGAGCTCACCTTTAGCGGATTATTATTCTACTCGGAGAGATTTTCACCTGTCTACACCACCCGGCGCTCTCGCAAGTTTGCAGGACAGCGTCGGCCGTAAGGAGCAACTCACTATCTAACGACGCCGTAGGGTGGTCGAAGGTAGATCTAGGTAGACTAGGTGATCGAATCCGCTGCCACCCGTTTTTGCGTGCCAACAATAGAAAAGCCGCCAGAGCGCTGCATTGTCTGGTTCCTTCCCAATTACTTTTTTTCCAGGCCGGAAAAGGTTTCCGATCGAGCTAGTCATTCAAGCCGCTCAAAGTGTGCGCTGGCACACGCTGAGAGCTCGTATCTGGAGTTTGTGCAACTGTCAGCTTACCAGCAGCCTACCCTTAAAAAATACCCGAATTGATGAACGAAAGTCAGAGTCGATGAAGCCAAACACTTTGTAACAATTCGACTGCCTTGGCCGTGCACTCGTGTCAGGGCTATATCGTCGAAGGGTGGAACATCCCAGCGATCGGCGTCTGTCACGGATTCTGGACCCTAAGTTTTCGGCTTAAAATCCTGCTGGTAGCGGAGGTTTTCCCACTGATAAAAAAGGCTAACCACAACCTGACGGTTTAAATGCCGAAGTGGAATCTGCAGCAACACATCAACCCAGAAGATGTTCAAAAAATACCATCAACAGTCACGCGGTCAGGCGACGAGCGAATGATGAGACTACACGAAATAGCTAAACAAATTTCAAAAGATCCGTTAGCTTAAATCAATCACACTTATAAGCCGAGGCTATTTTTAGGTATCTTTGCTGCCGGTATGATACGCTCGGTTGCAAAGAGTACTTCATCATCACATCCTCATTCAGGATGCCAATTGGTTCAACTTTTTACGTTTAGCCCTCGACCAGAGCGTGAACGGGTTCTAGTTGTAGCATGCTGCCATGTATGTCGAAAATAAACGGCGCCCGTATCAGTGCGAGGAGAGGAAGCGCACCATAGACGGTCACCGTTTGCGGGTGGACAGATGAGGTGCTCATAAACTCGGTAACCGCAATACAAGACGACACTCAAATCATTACAAAATTGCAAGAGCTGCCGCGGAATTTGTGAGTGAAAGGGACAGAAAATATTATATTTTGAAGGCAGGAAGTAAGCCTCCAGGATCACCTGGAAAAAAAGTGTTTGACTATCGATCTAAAGGCTTTTCGATAGGGGCTTGAGATCTTACGACCAGGTGAACATATATATATCGATATATATATATATATATATATATATCGCGCCGAAAATAATGTGTCAAATTTGGATAAGGCTGAATCTCTCACACTTCAGAATTGTACTTTAAGCACCAAGCAAGGTGGTTATTTTAACTTTTGATCATATTTCTCAAGCCTAGGTGAGTTGAGTGATATGGCGTTCCTCTGGTATCAAATATTCAAAAAATGGAAAGAGATGAAGTCGTCAGGCTCTAGCTTCCAGTATCAAGGATCATGGCATCAAATCTGAGGTAAGCGTAATATTCATATTTTTCTCTAGCGCTGCAGTAACCAGGGGGATGTCTTAGCATTGTGTAATTGGCTGATGGTTTAGCCGAAAGCACATATTTACACACCGGATGCTTCTGCTGAGAAGTAGACCTTTGTTATGAAGCTTCGTCACGTGGCTTCCGGGTACATCGGGCTTGAGCAAGCTAAAGGGATTCCGAGAGGCATTCCTTGAGCATTCCGGTCCCAAATCAATTTTAGAGTATGTCGTATTCCACTTTGGGGGCCTCCCGGTATGGGATTTAAAAAAAATTACTCATCAAAACTCCCATAGTATCCTGTTACAGATATGACCCATCGTTGTTCCTTACCTTACGTTTTTCCTTAAGTTAACTAAGGACCATAGCATTCAGCCTTGTCGCTCCTGATTGCTCTAGTCTGACACCGTTATGCAGCCAAATGAGCACTATTATTTCAATAAGTTGCAAAGCTGCTCATTAAGTACTTGCAACCACGACTCCCTGTTGATGACGCATTGTTTTCATAAAATGTATTGGCAATACAGTGACTAATATTGATCGATAATAACGTCAAAAGCTGCATTCGATGGGCAATTATGGTGGCATTGCGTTCGTCCTGCTCGACTTGTCGGCTGCTTTGTACATTATTGATCACAGGATCATGCTTCAGCGATTGCGAACATCGATCAATCTAGCTGATGAAGCTTTGACATTGCTTGACACATACCTGTCCGATCATGTTTAGCCAGTGTCGTGTAGCGGTCAGGTCTAATCCAGCAGTAGATGCCTGGCAGATGTGAAGCTCCGCTCCGGATCTGTTCTAGGTTTACCAGTGCTCTCTATTTACACAGCCTCTGGAGAAGACATTGCAGGCTCATGGCATCGGCTATCACTTCTATGCCGGCGATACCCAGCTGAACTTGCCATTCAAACCCTTAGAGTCAGCTTCGGCGATTGATAAACTAAATGCCCACCGTTTAGATTCGGTCGAGGATTGCCGCTAATTTCCTTAACCTGAGCGACGATAAAACCAGACTTTTCGCCTCGCAGGAAACCATCAACTTTCGGCTGGAATCAGTGACTCTGATATCCTAATTAGAGATGGCCTAGTGTCACCCGATCGTCGAATGCTCGTAATTGATGTGTAATCCTTGCCGAATACTCGACATTTAAAAATTGCTTTCGTACGACTGCCTCTACTGCTTGTCGTTATTAGCCCGATCCTTAACCAGGTTTACAGAACGCATTTCGCTTTTCCCGACTGAAGATCTTAATAGCTCACTTGTTCTGCCTAGTTCTGACAACTGTCACCTTATCAGCTGGTCTGGTCTTCCATGTCCACGAAATTTATTAACAGGTCTTCGTCGCTAAAAACAGCTGGTAAAGCTGCCGGTTAATACGTCTTAATATATAGCAGTTTTTTAAATTTGAGCAAAATTCTTACTCTGACCTGCGACAGTCCGTTATCTAAGCCCAATAAGCCCTCCCTGTCAGCCAGGTGGTCACTAGCGAGGTTTGCCGGAATTCTAGGGGATGAATAAGGGGGAGAAAGAGTGATTCCGGCGGGGCACCGCTTCCGGGTCGCCTTCCGCGAGCTCAAGTCCCCAACCCCCATCTACGAGCTTGCGCATGGAAATTATTCGTATCTATATATTGGGAGATTTATATGTATATATATATTTGATGCCTTATACGCCAAAATTACTACAGTGTAGCTGGATACAGTCGATACCGTACCCGGATATCGACGATTCACTTATATTGTATATCTATGTCAAACAGCGAAGCGAACGCGATTCGCTGTAGAATTACGGCATGCAGTAAGTCGTGTGTTCGCTGTTACAAAAACTCGACTCGCGGCATGGAGCCCGAAGGCGGCGAGGGCGAGCCCGTTAATTTCCACGAAATGGGTCTGGATGACCGCCTTCTAAAGGTAAATCTGGAGCTCTTTAAATGAACTCGTATTTTACGAGCTTGCGCGGTGCGAGCTGTTTACTGCCTGACGGTTCGGGCACTCCGACAAGCTGGCCTGCAGAGGGCATAGGCGCGCGTCCTGGCGCGTGTAGGTGTGCGTGCGTTTGTGTGCGTGTGTATGTGTGACAGAGATGGATTCCAGTGCACTTCTGCAGCCGCCTCCGCCGTGACGGTGAGACTTGTAAAGGACGGGTCGGCTTGTGCGGCCCGGCAGCGTAAGGGACCCTTTGGTAGCACAATTCTCATGTTGTAGCTACTTGCTGCCGGGCCAGGCGTTTTTCCATGAAGAAGCGCATATTTTTATTAGCGGAATCCGATGCATTGATCTCGCTCTTTGACTGCCAGTTTGCTTTGGTGCAAGCAATACAAGTCAAATATTTTGGAGTTACATTATCGATGTCTGCGTGGCGCTCGCCGTTCACATAATCTAGCCATAAGCCTTACCTTCCGTAGCATTGTATTTGAAAAGCGTGCACAATCTTTCAGGAAATTTGCGTAATCTTTTTGTTTAGAACTTCTATTCGGCTCCACCTCAATCGCTTGTCCCCCAATCAAACCCGTCCCTGCCTGCCAAACGCCGTGGAGCCAATCCTCCTGGTTATTCGGCTTCAGAACGGCACGTTTCTTTTTTTTATCCTAGCGTTTTGTGTTTATTTACTCGGAGCGCAGCGCATAAACCATCAAAAGCGAGGCTTCCTGGTACTTTTAGGCAAGCGTGAAATTTCAGTGTTAGTGTAACAAATGCCCATTCGGCCTGCTAGCAAAAGCTCCTAAACTGAGCAGCGGGCCATATCCCACCACCCAGTCTCGTTGAAGGACTTGTGCCATCATCGTGAAGGCTGTCTGCCAGTGCTAGTCGCAGCAAGAAGCCATGGCCGCCTGCTAACCTGCCGGTCATTCGGTGGGGTTATACGGAGGGGCTGCCGGTTCTGAGCCGATTGAGCTATGTCTTGACCCTTCGTACCATGTTCGAAAGCTCGTCTCACTTGTAACTGCCTAACTTCGAGCTTATGTGTCCTGACTGCTGCTGTGGCAGCATTCTGCTGCAAGACGCCCTACCGGGTCCATGGGGCCGCAAAGGCAGGATACTTTATATGTCAGTCAATCAAAATACAAGCGATAATAATTATAACCTATTTTTATAGCACACCCTTAGAGAAGTAAACCTCTTTCCTGGGCACTATACATATGCTGGAAAGGAAGCATTTCAATTGGTTAGTGATAACACACAAGTACAATTCATGGAGGAGCAAATACTGTGAAGAAGAGTAGCTTTTCTCACTTTTTGTCACTTTTCATTCTCTGGTTTGTCGCAGGATAATTAGTAGGTTGCTGTCTGTCTTCAGATAGTAAGTAGAATTTTTATACTGCTTGCAGGGTGAAATTTAAGTATTACTTGGGCATAAATTTATCTGTTGCTTTGTTGTTTCATTCGTAATGTGGATGCAAGATTTGTGTATGGTCACATCTTTAAGGGCTTGTCCTTAGATTAGCTTTAAGTGGTGAGTTGACACTGTGAGAAAGAGAAGAAACCCAAGCTGGTAGGTGATGTTTGTTGCTAAGTCATGTTTGTTGTTCACACGATGCTATGCATCATTGTAAAAAAAAGATGCATAATGTTGCAGGCCATTGCTAGCTTAGGCTGGGCACTGCCGACTCTCATTCAAGAGAAAGCCATACCGCTTGCTCTCAGCGGCAAGGATGTACTTGCCCGGGCCAGGACCGGCTCCGGCAAGACTGCTGCATTTGCTATACCGATAATTCAGAAGATCCTTACCAGCAAACAGGTACTGGTCTCCTAAGCCGATGTCAGTGCACTCCCAGTCCACCGTGCTGATTTCCGGCTTCTGCCTGTCAATGGCTCTTTGTGGCCGATGTGACGATCTGATAGCCAGTCCTTGTATATTTTGCTGATGCACGTTGTCAAAGTGCATTTGCTAGTATTGATCAAGCCAGCCTAAGCCTGACTTTGCTAAGCTCGGCATGCCTCTGACCAAATGCTCCGTAGCATAGGATTGGTACCAAAGCTGAAAGCTCATACGAGTTCACTAGCCTTGCATCTTTGTTGAACTCAGCTAATTTGGAAAGACATCAGAATCTTGATATGGAGTTGGTCTGGCCTATTACTGACCCGACTAAGACCTTCTTTTGGTATACTGATTGAATCGAAACTAATTTTCATTAGATGCCCTACACACTTGTGGCCACAAGTGTCTTCATGTTTGCTTTTGAATGCTTGATGCCGTGCGTAGCATTAACCCTTTGTTACTGATTATCTTGCAGTTGAGTTGTAAAGCGCCTGAATAGACATTAAGTTCTCTTGCAGCGAGTTGTCAAGTGCCCGATTAGAGACCAGGTTCTCTTATTATGATTGTTATTATAATACTCAGAGCTTTAAAGCCTCCACATTAATTTTCTGCTTGCATCCCGGGCCGAATCCCGGTGTACAGAATGAGGAGTAGTCGCGATAGCTCAATTGGTATAGTGCTGGACTTGTAACACAGAGGTTGCATGATCGTAATCTTGCTTGAGGCAAACATTCTTTTTCAGTGCGCAGTCCCATGGCAAACGGTCTGTAGATGCTCTGTACTTGACATGGCAATACTCGATTCATAGTAACTCGTTTCCGTAATGCTTCATGTGCTTGGCTGAGACTAGAGCACATCGCAAACCAGCGGTTGATGCTGTTTCTTGAAATTTCTTTGTCTTGCAGCTTGCCAAAGAGCAGGCTGTCAAAGCCCTAATAATAACACCGTCCAAAGAGCTGTGCAACCAGGCATCTCGGAACATTGCCGTAAGCCTTGCATTGCGATTTGGATGTGCGTTTTGATTGTCAATGTCTGCTTTGCATAATGTAATTTGTTTCAGTCTGTAACTTCATAAAGCTATTATTATTATTTGGATGTTACACAGTAGAGTTTTCTAAAGTGCACTCGAAGCCCGAGTTGCTTTTGTTAGCCATTCGGTAGCCAACAGATTTAATCTCACGCAACAACAAAGCGAAAGTGGGAAGCAAAGCGGAGTCAGGAGAGTAGTTAAGGTAGTGAGTAACGTGGCAGTAGCAGCTCAGGATGGCTGGAAAAGATGTCCCATAGTCGGCAGCAGGAGAGTAGTTGTCATTGGGTAAGAATTGTTGAAGTGGGTTCCACAGTCTTGGACCTCCAGAGTAAAGCTTCTGTAGCCAACGGTCTTTAAGTGGAAGAGTGGAACCACTAATTTATTGTCCTTAGAGGACCTAAGGGCACGAGGAGGCTGAAACTGGTGCAGCAGTTCAGCTAGGTATGAAGGAGCCATGCCGTGGCAGTGTGGGTAAGTGTAAGAACTTTACTCTGTAACTGTTGATCGACCGGTAGCCATTGCAGTTTTTTCAGCAAAGGAGACACATGGCTGAACATCTGGGATTTGTGAACTAGTCTTGCTACCATATTCATCACCAGCTGTTAAGCTTAATCACTTTTTTGGTAGCCTAGCCAAGATGCAATTGCAATAATCTAGCCTAGACAGAACTAGGGAGTTGGTTAAATTGTTTGCAAGCTACCATGGTAGACAGTCCGTAATCTTAGATAGGGATCGAAGGTAATGGCTAGCTGTGGAGGCAGTCGAAACTTTCAAAATTTAGGCAGGTATCCCAAGAGCCAGCATCTCAGCATTGCACCAAACAATGCTGTCTCCTAAACTCAACCAACTTCCTGCCGTCTTTCTTCCTATTGGCCTACTAGCATATCTGCTCATCAGACCGAGGCTTAATAATAATTATAATAGAATTACATATGTATAGCACTCACATAGAACTTGAATCTTTTTTTTTCTAGGCACTTTACATGTTCAGTGAAGGAAGCATGATCAAATGGTTAGCTTTAACATGCACAATATCAAGAAGCAAAACATGGTTAGGGTGACATGCACACAATCAGCATGTAAATATGGTCATGACAGCATGCACAATGTCAACACACATAGCACACACATAAAGGACAAATCACGAGGACCCTTCAAATGCTGTGAAGAATACAAGCATTTTTAGCTTTTTTTTTAAATGTTTTCAAGTCGTGGGCAGATGTCGTGACTGTCAGTCCGGAATAAGTGTCAGGCTTTGGGCGCTTACGAACTAAAGGCACGGTAAGGTTCGTACTGGTGAGTCATGATGGCACACTAGATAAGGCGGTGGCTTTTCACGACCACAGTCCCGTGGTTGTGGGTTCGAATCCTCGCTGAAAATCCTCCTGAAAGTTCGCAGTGGGCGATCCCTTATTGCCGCTGCAAGCGGTGATGATAGTCGTAAAGGCTCTTCTGTTGCTATACAAAAGAGGCTGTTGAATCAGCTAGTATTTTTTATGTATTATAATAAACGATTTGATTGAGAAAGGTAGGTGGCACGCTCGCTACCTAGCCTGATAGGGGAGTAGTTTTGATAGGTAGCCAACCTATAGGAGCCAGATTATAAAGGGACCTAAAAGTGAAAGACAAAACCTTGACATCGATACACTGCTTGATTGGGAGCCAGTGCAGGTCAGCAAGAAGTAATGGGATATGGCAATTGCGACATTCACGTCAGACAAGCCTAATTGCAGAGTTTTGCATGAACTTCAGCCTAATTGCACTGACTAGCAAGCAGTGAGTTGCAGAAGTCGAGGCAGGATGTTACAAATGCATGGACTGATTTAGTTGTGGTATCCCTGTTAAAGCAACCCCAAATTTTAGCAATGTTATGTAGCTGAAAATAGGCAGACTTTACTGTAGAGCCAATGTGGTCGTCTGGTGCAAGGTCGCATTGAACAAGACACTTAAATTGCATGCAGATGCAGCAGGGGATATGCTAGCAGAGCCGATTTTGAGCATTCTCTCCAATTTCTGAGTCATGCTTGGTTTGCTCATAACTAGTAAGTTGGTTTTATCGTCATTTAATTTGAGAAAGTTTACTGCCGTCCTTGCACGGATGTCAGCAACAAATGCAGCAAGGGAGTTGACAGAGTTTTGGGAGGAATCAAAGCAAAGGTACAACTGAGTTTCATTTGCATAGAAGTGAAAGCCTAGATTGTGTTTTGCGATCACAACGGCAAGAGGGAGAGTATAATCTGTGAAGAGGAGCAGACACGCCGAACACAGAGCCCTGAGGCACCCCATCATTCAGTGGGTCCGTGGATGATCCTATTCCGTTCACCTCTATACTCTGTAGTCTTCCACTGAGATAGGACTTAAGCCATTGTTGTGCAGTGCCAGTGATGCCCAGATGATGTGAGAGGCGATGGAGAAGGACTTGATGATCAATAGTATCAAACGCTGCCGAAAGATCAATCAAAACAAGAAGAGAGACTTTACCTAAGTCTGCATACCTGAGAAGGTCGTTAAACATCCTTAGCAATGCTGTCTCTGTGAAGCGATTAGCTCTAAAGTAGACTCGAACTTGCTTGCTAGGTTTGAATTTTCAATTTAAAAGTTTAGCTGGTCGGCTACAACTCGTTACCGTGTCTTTTATTGGAGGTTTAGAAGGCTTGTATGTTTGGCCTGTCAGGCAGGCAAGGTCCATGCATTAAATGATACTCTCTACTTTGTCAAACTATGGGTCTTTGACCAGGCACAGTTGCTTTTTTCTGCTTATTGTAGGTTGCATTGCATATTGCGATGTGTGAGAGGCTGCTTCTGCGAGATGCTGCAAAGCATCTCGTGCTTGTTATTTCTGCATCAGCTTGTTATTTCTGCACTGTTTTGCCGGGTAGGTCGCTGCTCGTCGCTAGTGTGTGCCAGCACCTCATGCAGACTCTCCATGTACTGCAGGAGCTCATCAGCTGCTGCTCCCGGGAAGTCCACTGTGTGGATGTGTCGGCTCCTGTTTCGGTGGAGGCGCAGCGGTGAGTGGCGGCCGAGCATACTGCATGGATGGAAACTGCATGGGTGGAAACGCTCTCTTGTGATGTGGCGAGCTCTGCTTTTGCCCTAGCCATGCCGGCTATGATCGCTTAGCGGGCCGACGCTACATGCAGGCTGTCGCCCGGGCTGGCTCGCATGGCTGGCCTGCATGGCCTTGTTGTGCCGTCAGGTCGCTGCTAGCCGAGAAGCCCGACATTGTCGTCGGCACGCCCAGCCGAATCCTGGCACACGTGCATGCCAAGTCGCTTGACCTTCGTCCTTCCGTCGAGATGGTAGTCGTCGACGAGGCCGACCTGCTCTTCTCGTACGGCTACAAGGACGACATGGAGGCACTCATTGGGTAGGTGCACTAAGCTGCTCCTGCTGCTGCCGCTTCAGTCGTTACCTATGCCACCGTCGCTGCTGCCACTGCTGTTACCACCACCGCCTTTTGCAAGCAAGGTCAGGCCCTACTGCTCACCTCTGCATAACAGACATAGATGTGCTTACATAACAATGTGTGCACGTATGTCTTCGTGATTGCATTTCTGATTTTGGTCGGATATGTTTTTGCTATATATATCCATTATTGCAGAAAATAAAGCTCTATGACGTTTGATGACGTGTACAGCAAAGTATATCCAGCTGAAATCAGAATTTTTTCTGGAAATCTGAACAAGCAGAACAGACCTAGCATTTCAAATTTCACTTTGATACAGGAAATATTGGAATTTACAAGTACAAAGCTAGACTGAAAATGAAGCTTTTTGAAAGTCGCAAGCATGCACCTCAACAAGCTTAATAATGCTTATACCTAGATCTACCAAGGTTCAACAAGTTGGGAAATAGGTCTTAGATAGTGCAGAGATTGGTTAATTTGTTATTTGTAGATAGATTGCTTCCGGTTTACATCCAGGTTAGACATGTTTTACATCCAGGTTTGCATAATTATTTTTTCTTTAACGTGGAAGTTGTCGAAACTTCCGATCCCATTTATTACCTGCTTGAGCTTGCTTAAGTCAGTCCGTTCAACTTTACTCTAATCTTGCAGTTGTCCAGTAGGCATTGTCATAAACCCACTGCAAGCCGTCTGCTTTGTGCCAGCCATAAGGCAGAGACTTGCGTTTTGCCAACCGTCAGAAGTCGCTGTCATTAGCTAGGCTTCTAGTCTTCGTTTTATTGCTAATATTCGTAATCGTGGCTTCTTAAATTACCATGGAACGTCTGGTTTGGCCCAGTGGTTAATATGCACGCCTTTAATGACCAAGGTCGAGATGAATGTATTTGATGACCGAGGTCGTGTGCTCGAGCCCCGTGGCATATGTGAAGCGCCTGAATAGAGATTAAGTTATCTTAGGACACACTACAAATGAACTGAATAAAAAAAATATTGAAGAGCCATGGTTCTCATCTGGAGCACTATCATCTTGATCAGCCAATAACTCCTTGTGTATATTGTGAGAGGCCATCTATATCTGGCCACCCGAGCCCCCTGCTTAAGCATCTACGAGACATCGCATGTGGTCGGTTTGCTTTCTTTTATCACGTAAGCTTTGTGGTTTACCTTTGCTCGATTGGTTTTTATGACCAGCTGAGATATATGCAGCCGTGGTTGCAAGATGCTGCCAGCTTGCGGCATTTGCCTGCATTGTGCAAAGCGTGATGACCTGGTCTCTTAGGCTTGCTGCTTTCTTGTGCTTGCTTCACGGTGCATTAGCTTTTTTCCAGTGCTATCGCTCAGCACCTATTCGTAGGCACCTGCCTGCTATCTACCAAGCATTCCTCATGTCTGCTACTCTCAGCGAAGATGTCAAGGCCTTGAAGAAACTCGTGCTGCACAATCCTGTCATCCTCAAACTGGAAGAGTCGAGCCTTCCGGCTGCACATCAGCTCACCCAATACCATATCAAGTACGTCCAGCGTGCACCGTGCTCCCCTCGAAGCAGCTCTTCAGTTGTGCAGATTGAGAGCCGCAGCCACTTTCAGCCTCCTTATCCCCCCATTCCATATCAGCAGTCAGCAGCTGCTAATGTATATCTAGTACTGTCTTTCTTATTTGGAGATCAAGATGTGGATGCGCTCTCGGTGTGCTCTACCTATTTTTACATTTTGCGTCCAGTTTCCTGCCTCGAACGATGGATATAATTCTGTATTATCAGCTAATGGCTGCAGGATGATCCAACCACCGGCTAGAATGTGCTCGGCTGTCAATTAAAGAGAAAATCAAGGCATGAGGAAAACTAGTTTTAGTTGAGAAGATAAGTCCCGTGTAAGTGAGTAGGATTCTGGCTAATTTTGAGACTCCCCTCAATTTGGAGACTGCTCAGTTTGGCAATCCTTAGTTACTCAGTGCAAGCTGTGGTAATAGCCATGAAGTCTCTTCGGGCAAAAAAGGATTGCCCGCTGCAAGCAGTGGAGATAGCCGTTAAGGCGCATCTGTTATTATATAAGTTATGCTGGTTAATTAGCTAACTCTTACTTGCTCTATTTTATTGCTTAGGGTTGATTGATGCAGCAGTTTCATTTTGAGTGCTGTGCCAGACAAAGCTGGTTTGGCCCAGTGGTAAAGGTGCTCGCCCCGGCCGAGGTCGTGGGCTCGAGCCCCTTGGCATATGTGAAGCGCCTGAATAGAGTTTAAGTTTTCTTAGGGTGCTACACAAATGAATTATATTTATTAATATTATATTTTACCAGGGCTTTGCTGTCGCTGTCAGCATCCCGTTTGCTTAGGTATTTCTGACTAGCTTGGAACCATATGTTAAAACAATGCATATGTTTTCATGAGGTAACTGCCCTTTGCCTGTTCCGTAATCCGGTAAACTTTGCAGATGATGATGCTGAGCCTGTGTTATGTGACATTGGTGCTTTCGTGGATAGAAATTAAGGGTAGCACTTGCAGCTACACTTTTGGCCCTTGTCCATCCTAAGATCTATGTTATCTAGGTTTGGCTAATCTTTCTTATTCTCGGATGGGTTTTGCATGGTGGCAATAGTGTTCTCTGGAGGTTTAGAATCATTCAACAGTTTTTTCGTGATTGCATTAGCTCTTGTGACCTGAGATGGCTATTAGAGTTTTTTGTTGCAGTCTTTCAGTGGATTAGAAGATTTGTGTCTACGGTGTGCAGATTGGCGATGAATTAACTTGGCCGAACTGATAGTATCAGATGCTGCTGTGTGCTTCAATCGCCTAACTCATTCCCTCCTCCATTCTACTTACTACTGCGCTTCTTTATTTTTCTTATCGTCCAGTGCTGCAGTAGGTAGATGACCGAATGAGGTAGTCTCAGTCTAACTCGACATGCCTATCTGCGCAATTACTTTCAGCATCTCCTTACAAGCTACTGTTACCCAACCTTACCGTACAGAAGTGTACACCTGCTTCTGTTGATTAACTTATAGATTAAGGTTAGATACTGCTACCAGGTCATCTGTTTTCAAGCCAAACGTACTGCTGATAAGTAAATGTTGGTTCGTAGGGGTTACGTTGTACGAGAAGGCAAAGCAGCTATGTAGGCACATCTTGCATTTGTGTATTTTTCCTATGACACCGGGGCTAAACAGTTTGAATCAGACTATGGGTTGATTGCAGGTGCGAAGAGGAAGACAAGTTCGTACTTTTGTACACTCTTCTCAAGCTGAAGCTGATACGTGGCAAGTCGATTGTGTTTGTGAACAGCGTGGATCGCTGCTATAGGTAGCATGCAGCTCGATTTGGATTGTCATTTGTTCTCCAGTGCATGCTGCACCTGCATGAGCTCGCACAGCTCAACTGTGGCTGGTCTGGATGTACACCTTTCTTCATTCACCCAGAGGGGGGGGGGGTTGCTGAGGCCCTCAACTGGTACGCTGCTGGAGCCTTTCGTTTATGAGGTGAAATTTTGGTCAGCGCCCAGCTTTTTTCTTACATTAGGTTGAAGCTGTTCCTGGAGCAGTTTGGGGTTCCTTCATGCATTATCAACTCGGAGCTGCCGGTGGCATCACGGTATGGTTTCAATCATGCTTGTATGCCTCTTGCAGGATGTGGGTGGTATGCTCCTATTGCTGGCAGCTTTCATGACGAGAGGGAGGGAGTGACCCAGTTGCCTCTCAGTGTACCACTATTGCCTCTCAGTTTTGTATCTCTTGCATGGAGTTGTAAAGCGCCTGGATGGAGATTAAGTTCTCTTAGAGCATCTTACAAACGACCTATTATTAAAATATTATTTATTGCTCCAATCATTTTATTCCCTGCTTACTTTGAAAGTTGCTTCTCCGATGCTGTGAATTTCTTTCTTTTAAGGTGCGATGTTGAGAAAATACTGAACAATTAGTCCAATAATATTATCGAATATTTCTAAGGGTATCTTTCAAAAGACAAACCTTTTAGAAATGGGATCTTAAGTTCTGAAGACTTTCACATGCAAGAAAAAACAAAACGTATTATTCAAACCATGTCTAACCCTGATGTAAAGAATAAGCAACATATCTATAAATAACAAATTTACCGATCTCTGCATCACATGCGACTTTTGTCCCAACTTGTTGGAACCTTGGTAAATCGAGGTACATGGTTGCAGCTTTATGAGTTACACACTTGTAGGCTTTAAACAGCTCATGTTTAATGTAGCTTTGTGCGTTTAAATTCCATAACTTGGCCAAGGCTTCACAGATCAATGGGAAATTTTAAATGTGAGCTCAGGTCTGCTTATACATCAATGTGGTATAGAGTACTTGTGATTTTGGGTGGATACGTCTTGCTATAATATCCACGATTTCAGAAAATAAAGCTCCAGGACGTTGGATGTCAGGTATAGCAAAATTGATTCAGCCGAGATCGGGGATAAACTACCGAATGGCTGTATGCCCGAGGGTCTTAGCTCAGGAGTAAGGTGCTTGTTACGACCCAGGACGCAGGTTTGAGCCATGCAGTCGGTGATCTTATTGCCCACTGCAAACGGCGGGGATAGCCTTTAAGGCTCTTCTGCCAATATACAAATGAGGTTGTTGGATCAGCTAGCCTCTTTTATGAGTAGAGTGGAACTCATATTTTAAATTTCATGTTGATCTATGAAGTATTGGCCGAGCTATGGATTTACGGTACACAAAGAGACACATATAATGAAGCTGTATACAAGTCATGTACCTCGATCTACCAAGGTTCAACAAGTTACGATAGAAGTCGCATATGATGCAGAGATCGGTAAATTCGTTATTTGTAGATGTGTTACTTTGCTTTTTAGATGAGGATTAGTCATGGTGTGAATAAACATTTTTTCTTTTATGTGGAAGTCGTCAGACTTCCAATCCCATTTTTAAAATGATTGTCTTTTGTAAGCTACTTCGAACAAATATCCGATTATGTGATAAGTTTTTTTTATTATTTTCTCGACATTGCCCCTTAACATAGAGCGTTACTCACGAGATTAAGCACCTGCATGTGTAATAGCTAAGCAACTGTTCACCTGCCAATACAGGAGACATGTGTTTACTTGTTGTTATGCATATCTTGCATGCAGTAAACGGTGATGCTGTTTATGACTTACCAACCTTGTGTCTTGAGTTTCTGTCAGTTCTGTCCCAGTACATTTCATTGTAAACTTGTAGTTTTTTCAGTGAAATGCATAGCGGGCATTCATGGCTCTATATACTGCCGATAATGCTCTTCTGAACTGCACGGGAGTTTATGGTGCACTAGGTAAGGTGTTTGCTTTTCATGACCATGGTCGTGGGTTCGAATCCTGTGATGGGTGATCTTTATTGCCACGATGGGTGATCTTTATTGTCACCGCAAACGGTGGTGATAGGCGAAAAGGCTCTTCTGTTGCTATGCAAAAGAGGCTGTTAAATCAGCTAGTATTTGTATTATACATAGTTTCTGATTAACATCTGCTCGATTCATGTAATCAGCGCCACCAAATTTAGTTATTGACTAGCATAAGGTGCCAAGCTGCTGTGGGACTGCGCACGACTACAATGCTGGCTCAGTCAGTTGTATGGTCGTGACCTTCCTTCATCTTTCTTTTTTTTCTTGCATTCTCTTTTTCTCATTGTCTGTCACGTGGTCTCTCACTCTGTCTCTGTCTCTGTCTCTCTCTGTTTCTCTCTGTCTGTCTGTCTGTCTGTCTGTCTGTCTGTCTGTCTGTCTGTCTGTCTGTCTCTCTCTCTCTCTCTCTCTCTCTCTCTCTCTCTCTCTCTCTCTCTCTCTCTCTGTCTTTGTTTCTCACTTGCCATCTCTATTTATCAATATGCCATCAATTAGTCGCAATTTTTTACCTTACGCAATTGCATGACAGGAAATCTAATGGGACTTTTTTCTGCCATATGCTGCTGTTTCATATGTTGCTTGCCATTTCTGCCATATGCAAGCACACTGTAGTCGGCAATATTTAAAGCTATTACATGCTGGCCTACCGCCGGCCTGTGCACTCAGGCACTTACAGCTGGTGCAAAACTCTGTAGCTAGGCTCATCTGTCGTGAGTGGCGTAGTTGCCACATCACACCACTTCTCGCCGACCTGCACAGGCTCCCAGTCAAGCAACACATCGACTTTAAGGTTTTGTCACTCACTTTTAAGTCCATTCATTCTTTGGCTCCAGTCTACCTTTCAGATCTACTTCCCCACCAGGCTAAGCATCGTACCACCCACTTTTTGGAATCTTAACTGTTTACCCATACCTCAAACCTCAACTTCTTTTTAGACCGAGCCTTTAGTTTGTATGCTCCCAAGGCCTGGAACTCACTCCCGACCTGCGTCACGACATCTCCTGACTTGTCCACATTTAAAAAGAAATTAAAAGCGCATCTATGCATTTAGAAGGTTCCTATGATTCATCCTTTGTGTGCTTATTCGTGCTGACAGTTGCATGCTGCCACTAACCACACGCATGTATTGACTCTGTGCATGTCACCCCTAACCATGTTATTCTCGTTGTTTATTGAGCATGCTACCACTAACCACTCGATCGTGCTTCCTTTGCAGCAATTGTAAAGTGCCTAAAAAGAGATTGAGTTTTCTGAGGGTGCTTTATCAAATGTATTACTATTATTATTATATTAGCCTCTTTTTTGACAGAGTGTGCATGAAGGCTGGCTGCTCAAAATGGCGTCATCACTTGTATCTTTGTAGGTGTCACATCGTGAATCAGTTTAACGATGGGCTGTATGACACAGTTATTGCATCGGATGAGAAAGCTCTTGAGGAGCAGCAGGCCGTGCCAACCGCTCGTAGTTCTGATGGTGGCAATTCTAAATCCAGGAAACCTAAGAAAGACAAGGAGTATGGCACTTCGCGGGGCATTGACTTCCAGTTTGTGTCAAATGTCGTGAATTTTGATTTCCCAACCAGCAGCCAGTCGTATATTCATCGTGTCGGCAGGTTCGTCGTCTTCTAGTGTATTGCATTCTGGTGCTGGAATATCCCTGCTGGTACTCGATATGGCAGCTTCTGCACTGCAGTTGTACTAGAAAAAATTTCAGCATCCAGGCTGTTTAATCCTGACCGAGTGTGGTATTATCCAGTGAATTTGCTCTGTGCCTGTAGCCAAGTGGGAGGCATACTTTTCTTTTAGTATGCCAATTGCTTGGTAGTGCATCTGGACTGGGGAGCAGAAATCTACTAGGTTTGTGTCTCCTTTCCAGAACTGCAAGAGGCGATAATCAGGGAGCAGCACTTTCCTTTGTCAGCATGAAGGAGATGCCATATCTGCTTGAAGTTGAAAAAGAGCTGCAGGAGCAAGGTTAGACTTTGCTTGTCAGACATTTGCTATCATTTAGCGATGCATTGAGATTTTTAGTTTCTTTTTGCAGTCTTATTTGCTTGTTTACTGCTTGCTGCCTGTTATGGTATACTTGAGTACACAATTTAAAAAGATTAAAAGGTTACTGATTTAACAGCCTCATTTATGTAGAATAGCCTTATAGGCAGAATAGCCTTAGCAACAACTTTCGCTATGCTTGCAGCTGGTAATGAAGAATCACCCGGTTCAGGAATTGAAGGTGCCCCATCTTTGGGCAAAGACCATTAGAGCCTCTTAGGGCGGCTCTTTGGTCGATTCTCGTATGGCAGCTTACTGCTGTGCAATTACTCTCGGCGTGCTGTTTGGTCTTTGAAATCACAACTAGCAAATCTTTTTTTTAGGTGGCAATTCATCGGTTTTCAAACCATTTAATTTTCGAATGGAAGAGATCGAGGGTTTCCGCTACCGTGCCAAGGTGCGTGCGCGAATATGCAAGTGTGTAAGTGTGCTTGTGTTTGAGAGAGGAAGAGAGAAAGACCATTTTCCTGTTGACTGTTTTGCTGCCGAGTACTGGCAGGTGGTTGCAGCACATTGCAGGCAGCACTGCATGTAGGACCGTGCATGCAACTTCGTGAATATGGCACGCAGACACTCTAAAGCACTATCCGATGCCAGGGATAGAACGAATTGATCAATCGATGCTTCTTCGAATGCGCGCTCGCTTGTGCGCTCCTGCACGCACGTACACATTCACAATGCAGTGAGGCACACTTAATTACTCATAGACATCCTGAAAGCTTAGGCCTATCCTAAAATATAGGATCCACAAACTTCTGCAAGTCGGTATAGAGTAGACTGCAAACAGTGTGCCATTTCTAGCTATAGAAGCCGAAATTCGTAACCCGAGCATGAAAAACAATAGATGTAAATGTTATACCATAGCAGCTGAATTTTCCTATCGGCCGAAAGTGCCCAAGTTGCAGTGGTAATCGCCTAAGTATGTGATTATGTCTTTGCATAATAAAAGCTTACAGCTCACACATCCTGTACGTAGCGACACATTCATTCCTTGCTTCTCCACTCGGCTCGTATGCAGGCAGAAAATTGCTTTGTTATCCAAAGGGCTATAGTAGTGCACATGGCGAACCCAGTAGCTAGTTTGGCAGTGCTTTGCACTTGCCAGTGGAAGTCGCAGCTACAGCATGCAAAGGGGGAATCTGCACCATGACAATTGTCTGCAGAGCAGCATTCAGTTGCACCAGGTTATACCAGTTGCCCATTTGATTTAATGGCCTGAATTGCACTTTGTGTTCGCAGGATGCAATGAGGGCTGTCACAAGGATTGCTGTAAAAGAAGCACGCCTTAAAGAAATCAAAAAGGAGATGCTGACCTCGCAGCAGCTGAAGGTAAAGCCTAAATGCGAGTGCAATTTAGCAATTGCCTGCGAACGGCTGCCACTTGCTACAGACTGCTTGAGGGCTCGTGCAGAAATTGGGCGTGAGCAAGTGGAAATCACAATGCAAAAGCTACAATTGATAGAAAGTCTTCTTCTGCACTATCTATGTTGCATCAGCAATGGTGGCGCACCGTGGCAGAAGCAGTGATATCAGGCAGGGATTGCAATTGTAATTATATAGTATTAATGTTATATAATATTTTAATGATATCAACAATCATGTTTTTATTAGTACCCCGAGAAAACCGCATGTCTTTGCAAGTCAGTATGCTGACAACAACCACATTAAATGATTACTTAAAATAACATGCATGATTACTGCACACATAAGCACATAGAAGATGCTATGCACGGAAGAAGCAAATGATATACAAGACATGTGGATTGTTTGCTTCGCTTTAAATCTTCAAGTCAAGGAATGTCTTCTTTTTAGTTGCTAGAGAGTTTTAGGCTTTTGGCATGCGTATATGGTAAAGGTATAGTTTGCAAAGGGTCGAGTTTGGTTAGGAGCACAGCTAAACGGCTAATGTCACAGGAGTGAGTAGCGCTAGTGGAAATGTGGAAATCAAAGAGTAAGTAAATCAGATGGGTGAACCAGCGAACCGAAGCTGGGTAATGAAGGGACCGGAAAGTGGGCGATACACTCTCTGAAGTCGGTGTGCTGCTTGATGAGGACCCAGTGCAGGTCGGTGAGATGCACTTGGGTTTGTGTGGCCGCTGCCTTGTTCAAACAGACGTAAGCCTAGCTGCAGAGTTTCAGGCCTATGCAGGTAGCTCGTTGCACCGACAGGCTAACCGTCAAGCAGAGAGTTGCAAAAATCTAGACGGTTTCATAAATGAACGGACTAACTAGGTCGTGACACCTTTATCTAAGCACGCCAGCATTTTTGTAGTATTACTTAGCTGAAAGTATGCAGACTGAACTGTAGTGCAGAGCTGTGTAGTCATCCAGCAAAAGTTTGTTATAGGATGGGATACCCTGATTCCACATCAAGGCTACAGGGAAAGGATCAGAAGAATGTAAGATTTGGATTCTAGAGTGAGCGAAAAAACAGCCCCGAAGTCCTCTGAAATTGAAGGAACCAACAATACACATTGATTTTTAATAATAATGATAATGAGTTTGTCATTTGCTTAACACACAAGAAAGCTACATTTCGTTGTATGGTCTTTAATTCTTTTGCATATGCTGAAAGCAAACGTGTCAGTTGGTTATATTCATAGTACACACAGTTTGAGAGCAGAAAAGCGTACAAAGACAATTCAAACGGACGGATCAAATGCTGTGAGGAACAGGTTGGTTGCATTATTATATAGGAAGTTGCATTAATAATATTGCCGAAAATCGTCAAGGTGGATAATGTGTATTGTAAAAGCAGAACCTAATGTGAAGACGACTGTGTTGACAATGTTGATACAAGATAGCGATGTTTAGAGAAGACTTGGTAGAGTTTTTTGGAAAGTTTTCGGGTGTGGAGGACGTGGAATGTGAAGAGCCGCGTTGCTGAGGAGAGCTGGCTTGTACTGTGATTAGTTGGAGCATACTGTCACCCAGGAAAGACGAATTGCCTACAAGTGATTGGACGGTGGGGCACTATTATGGTTAGAGGAAATGTTATCACTTATCTTTCTTCCATTGCCAGCATAGGTATATGCCTGTATTATCGAGACTGCGCAAACCGACAATGTAGCTGGGAGATGACGAGTTCTACAAACTCGCTAGTGATCTGTGAGGCTGCTCCGGGCATGCGAGATCCTATGGATTAGCTGTACCTTGATACATAGTAGTTACAATAACTCAACAGCTTACGCAGCCGTACTGCAATCCAGGTAAGCTGTTGTAGGCTGTAATGGTTAGTAATCGTGCTGTTTGCAATAATCAATTCAATTGTATGCTAGAGCCTCATTATGATCTAGATGCTAAGACCTATAGGTGGTATGCGGTAGCACGACGCTCATGCGCAAACTACCTTCAGCTATGTTTGGCCTCTTCACTGAAGAATCAGCAAGGCTTAGCGACTTCGCAAAAGTTTGAGTATGCCTTTTGACTGCTGGGCTTGGGCTGAGGTGGGAGGTGGTGGCTCAGACTCCTCGCGCGCCTTCAAAATTCGAGTGGTGCATCTGGTCTTCTTTTTAGCAATGCAACACTGCTGGGCATCATTTTCAGAAGGTTATGGTGCATGTTTGTAGTCGTTGACATGCATAGTGCTTGGAGCTTGGGCAGCACGAGAAGTGAAGATTAGAGGATTGCTCTTGTGCAAGGAATGTTGGACTGGTGTCACATACATATGTGTGCAAGCTGTAACGTTCTTGTCGCTTCTCTGTTTTCAAGACATATTTCGAAGATAACCCACGAGATCTGCAAGTGTTGCGCCACGACAAGGCGCTTCACACCACAAAAGTTCAGCCTCATTTGAAGAATGTACCAGAATACATTGGTAAGTGAATGTACCTGGTATTTGAAGCCACTTGCTTCATTTTGGCAATGTTTCATCTTGACCTCGTGAACTCAGTTGCTGTGCATCATTGCAGTTGATCGAAAGTTTGCCAATTCTTGGAGTGTCAGCCCTTGCCTGTGAAGGGCAGACGCTCCTTTGAGGCACACAGTGGTAGAGATTCATTTCCACTCACTACTTATATCGTACCGACCCATCTCTTCCTGTTTTTATTAGTCAACGGGAAACCTACTTGGATAGAGGCTTGCTCGTAATACCGATAGACATGCCTTCCATGCAACACAGATGTTGGCAAAAGGGAGCAAAAGCTTTGAAATTTTGCTTGTATGGTGAACCACTTTGCAGGCTATCTCTTGAGGGAACATCTGTTATGCATTCCTTCGAAGAGGTGAAAATTATGGCCGATAGTCGCCCGAATTAATGTTGTAATTGTGAAACAAATTACGATTAACCGACTTGTGGAGTGTCACAGTAGCTCAGGGGCCAAGCACGTGGACAAGCGACTTAATTTAAGCTTCGAGTATGTAGTTTTTTTTAGTTTGGTTTTAGCTTGCCCATGTTTTTTTTAAAGTTTTACGGAAGCCCAGGCCGAGTTTCTGCTTGATGCTGGTGGTTTGTGTGCACCGGCGTTGATCTTACAACTGCTTACGACTCTTCTTTTAGACTAGTTGCCTCCTGAGTCCCATTGTCTTACCCGGTTGCAGGATTGCAAGCAGGCGATTCTGCACAGTAGTTTGGCATGTGTCTAGCTACTATCGGGCATCTTGTCAGATCGTTGCTTATTCTATGAGCTCCTAAGCATAATCAGAGCTGACTAGTCAAAACTCCTCTCCCGTAGCTGGTGTAAGCTTTGCTCTGAACTGGAGTGAGCTGGCTAGCTCTCGTTAGACGATGTCACCGGAAGGCTGACTGCATTCTTTCATTTACGCTTGACGAGCTTGATCGTATCCACGTTGTCACCCTTCCTTAGTCGGGGGGGGGGGGTTCGAATGCGTTTCGTTCAGCCATGAGCTCGTTCAACTCGAGCGAAAGAGAAGCTCGTAACGGAAGTTTTGAACTTAGTGTCACTCTGGGGTGCTTTACATGGAGTGCGCTCTGCTTGTAGACCTTGCCTAAGTGTTTAGCTTACACCGATAATCCCAAATGGCTATGCAAATTGTTGGGCATTTCTCCTGGGTAGCTTCAAACAGGTGGCCTGCCCACCTACTCCTCTACTTCGATTTCTCTGCCGAGAGGATTTGGGCCATCTGTTTCTCTCTTACATTTCCTGACTCCACAACCGTTTGGAAAGAAGTTTGTCGTCTTCAGCATAATAATGCTCATCCGGATGAGGACTTGTGCAAAGCGACACGTCTGTTCATACGAGGGGCTGTGCTAGCTCGCTCTTAGGTAGAGCAGTCTGTCTCATGCCCTGCAAAGTGCAGGCTGAGCAGCTGCAGGTCTGCTTCGCCCATTTTTCAGTGGTAAGCATTGTTAAGCTGGCTTCAATGCTGCTCACGGAGCCTGGTCGCCATTAAAGTGATGCTGCGTTCAGGCTCTAACGCCGGTATTTAATGGCCGGTAAGGCACTGAGCCCCGGGGTATGTTCGGTCCACAAAGGGGGCTTAGATTTTCATAATGAATTCTTTTTTTTAACTTGTTCTTCTCCACCACCAGGCTTTGCACGGTCTTTGATCAGCTTTTAGCTTTCCAGATCTGCCACTGGGGGATGGGAGGCTCATTACCTGTTTCCCAGCTTGCCGAGCGCATGGCATCGAAATAAATATTTTTAATATCGTCTACCAGACGATTGATTCTAGGTATGGATTCTTTTTTGGCAGCTAGTATTTGATGCTTCTGTTACCTGTTAGTATGGTTTGGCAATTAGCTTGGGAGTTTGCTCTGCAGTGCACTTAACAATTTGAGCTGTTGGCTTACTCTCTAAAATGCAATATGCCTGAATGCTTCGTGGCTTTTCTGGTGGGTGTGAGTTTAAGTAATAACGTCAGTTAACGGTTTGCTTCATATTGGGCTGCTGGTTCCTTCAGGGCCGGCCAAGTCTGTGTGTTTAGTTCAGCAGGCAGCCAGCAATATGGTTCGCCAGCAATTCCGATAAGCGTTTACTGAGCTCTCATGGTGTCCGCTAGGGGTAGGGGCTTGTCGTGTGCAGACAGTGGGCTTCTGCAGCACACGACTACCGCTTGACACGTGACTGCTCGTTAGTGTCACACTAGCTGCATCCTGGCAAGTCGCAGTGCAAACGGGAAGTGGCGCTATAATGACGGATTTCCATCGCTGTCGGATTGACCGTTTTCTTTTGGTCTTTGGAACTTGCGTATACGATCGCCCTACTTCTGGAAATGCAGCTGTCTTGGCTGCTCTTGCTTAGCTGTTGTGGAACAGAGCTGTTCCTAGCCTGCATCCTAATCGATATAAGCTTCCTGGATAGAGATTCTGTGTCCGTGGCCCTTTTGCACATATCCTGATGCAGCTCACCGCACGTCACATTGACAGCAGTAGCAATGCACGAGCAGCCTGTGTAGTTCCTTCACAGTTATCCTTTGTGCAGCCCAAATTCGAAGCTAAAATTCGAAATAAAATTCTAAGCTAAAATTCTAAAATTCGAAAATAAACACTAAAATTCTAAGCGCATTCACCCCTGCCGTGCTTGCCGAGCTAGCTAGCAGTGGGCTCTCCTAGAGGGCAACCTGGAGAGGAGGAGGAGCAGGTTTGTACTCCAAGTATAGGCTTACTGCTGTTAAGGAGCTAATGATAATAATAATAATAATAATGCACTTGATAAAGCGCCCTCAGAGAACTCAATCTCTTTCTAGGTGCTTTACATTTTCTGCAAAGGGAAATGCAATTGAATGGTGAGTAATATCATGCTTGATAAATAAGATGAATAACATGGTTAGGGGTGACATGCACAGGGTCAGCATGCAATATTATTATTATTATTATTATTATTATTATTATTATAGCCCTCTCGGAGAAAAGCCTACACTTACTCAGTTGCCAAACTAACTGTGGACACGATTTGTGCCAATGAAACCACAGAAACGTCTCTGGGCATAATCATGAGTTTATCTTTCAAACAGTAGTTGTTTACCAATACAATGACTCGAGCTCGGGCCAAATGATCGTTTATTATGCATTCAAGGCACACGCAAGTTTCTAAAGACTCTCCCATGTCCTTTTTAGTACCACCGTCATTGCGCCATTCACGGCCAAGCCATCACGGCAGCTCGAAGAAAGCGTACCACAGAGCGCCCAGCAAAAGTCATGTGCGGTCCATGGTACGTGACGTCGAGTGGATCTTGTTTTTTTTTGCCAATATGTTTTTCGTTCGAGTCAGCGCATGTTTGCACCTGTTCTAGAGTCCGTATTTTTTCATTTTCAGAAGCGCAAAGCTGACCCTTTAAAGAGCTTCGAGTTTGCCGGCTTATCAGCCAGGAGTAAGAAGAAAAAGTAAAGACTTGAAGCAAATACAGTCAGCCGATGCCGTCGTGATCGTTTGAGGCGACTTTCAAACTGTGTAGTTCGTCATACACTTGCTTGTAAGACGGTCGACTTACTACCAGTAACACTAATGTTGGGTTCCTGGAAACTTCTGTCCCATGTCTTGGTACAGCTTCTGCTTCCCGGGAGGCTACTGCAATGACATTTAGTTATTGACCTAGTGGCATAGCTCTGTATTTTTTTGCAATAAACTTATGGTGCCTTATCTTTCATGTTTGCACTCTGACATGATCATGTTTTTGCTCTATAAGTCTTGAAACTGTGGAACTAATTTTCTATTCTTGCACAACGATTATATAATGCCTATCATATCCTACTGCTTCTGATGCACATGTACCCCTTGCTTCTACTTGTATATAACGTACTCACCTGTCCTAATCTTACCATGCTTCCTATCTTGTGTGTGCTGGACAGCCATTAGAGCTTTGCCTAGGCCATTAATCTCAACATATAAGAGCGACCAGAGGCCGCCTGCCGTAGGACTGAGCTCATTATACTGTTCTAAGGAGCTGTTTATATGTACTACACATACCTGCTAACATTACACATACACAAACCTCCTAGTACTAGATATATGTATAATGCTCAAGAAAAGGCACACACACATGCAAACGCCCATATATAAAGCATCGAGATGGGAGTGGTCCCTAAACTGCAAAAACATTACAAATTGAAGCTGCTGCAAAAAAATGTAACCCCTAGTTTACTTCTGGAGCAAGACCTAAGCTGCCACAGTAGGTTGTATTAAATTAAAATCTGAATATAATTGAGTGAGTATGCCCGAGAGCTAAAAGATACAATGCATTGCTATCGGCAGTTTTACTTGGGCAAGGTTTTTTAGCTGCGGCTCAAAAGTATACACCACTCGGGTCTTACCATCAATAGCTAATTCCGTTTCCGCTGATATTGATGCCATCAATGTTGTCAATTGTCGGCTGCAAGACACACGATGCAGATCTGTTGTACTAGAGCACGAGATGGACTACGCAGCCCAGATATCGTAGCTAAACAGCTCCAGGTTGGGGGAGGTAGGATGATGAACCGAGTTCACTGCTCTCGAACTGTCAGCACTGCCATCTTTGTTCCAGCTAGACTAATTGAGCATACGCCATCGGCTCTAGTTAACAGAAGTAGGCTTATATTGTTTGATGGTCTATCAAATATGCATAGGGGATGCGAGCTCTTGCCGCTGCTGGTGAGAAGGAGAGGAAGCCTGTTATTCGGCACAAGAAAACGACGAGCACTTGCACGACCAATCGCTGAGCGTCTCAGCAGCAGCTGCAGGCAAGGAGCCTAGGCGTGTGCAGCAGCGCAAGCGCACACACGAAGAGCGTTCGCACAGCTCGGACGTTCGTGCACTCTCGATAACTCGGAGCCCAGCTATGCATATGGCTCGGAAGGTGGCCGACGCCGAAGCACGCAGAGAAGGTTGAGACGGCCTGCACTCGGAAGCCGATTGGCACGACGACGATGCGTCAGCAGAAGTCGATTGTCCCTCGCGGCGCTCCGTTGGCGGCACAGTCGGAGCAGGAACGCATAAATGATTAGTAGCGCTGAGATTGGTGCCGATCGCCACGAGCAACCGGTGACACCACACTGGTCGTCTTGCTCGTCCACGAGCGCTAGCCACTGCCGAGGCGACCGTTCAGCCGGGTCGAGGCGCTACCGGTCAGCCTCAAGGCAGCAGAGCCACGCAAGTCGAAGGCTCTCTCTCTGACCAGGTAATCCTTGAGGACGCTGACCGAGTGAGAGTACGGCTGCGGGCGGAAGGCCCTGATCTTGTATGCATACTCCGGAGTGTTAGCGGTCGGTGCCGCCGAAGCCCCAACTGCTGCAGCCGTTGCCATTGACTCGCCCTCGTTCTCGCGAAGCCTCGAGTACGTGTCGTCGGTGGCTTCGATGATCTGCACGACCGGTCGAGGCGACGGCAGCAACGGCGGCCGCACGCCATCGTCGTCACTGCCCCGAAGCCCGGTGTCAGCCTCGACATGGGCGTGCTGCTGCCACCGCGGCCAAGTGGGGGCAGCTGTGACGTTGAGGCACGTGCCGGCAGTGCCGAGCTGCGACTGCAGCTTGACGGTGCTGTAGAGCGCCTTAGCACCGCTGCTGACGCCATCCCCTGTTTCCGGTGGCAGGATGTGGAGGCCTGCAGACGCAGGGTATAGGGTGTATAGGGTGTCAGCAACGTTCATAGGCGCCAGTGAGGAAAGCCGTAACTGAGTGCCAGCCAGGGCAAATGGGCAGCAGCGGTGTGCAAGAGCCCGACGAGAAGAAAATATGCAGCCTGCAGCAATATGCAGGCTGCCATGCGCGCACCAAAAGCCGAGGCGACAGGACTCTCAAGTCTTTCAAGAGCTCACGCCAAAGAGCTGGGGCAAGACTAGACCGGGTCTCTCTCTAGCGCCCCTGTGTCCTCTCAAGAGCGCTGAGCCGTGTGCCACTTGTCATCGTTTGGAGCCCATTGGAGAGGCACTTCGTTCGCTCGGTTCCCAGTCACTTGACACTCGCTCCCACACTGCAACGACCCTGCATTATGCACGCTCGTACTACGGCACCTGCTTCCTAATATCCTTCCCTGCTACTCAGCACTACTCACTTCTTCGGGTATAATCTAAGTTCCATCGCATTGCCCAAGTTCACCTTGCTACGTCGGATATACTTTGCCGGCCATTAAACAATCGGTGCTGAAAGCACTAACAGCCTGCTCACTTGCCTCTCGGGACACCCAGCATCGGGTCTTTGCAGTTGCTACGTGCAACTTTCCATACGATGTGCATGAAGTGTGCCTCAAACCATCCCACGAACTCACCTACTCGCAGCCTCAAAGAGGTGACCTCATGATTCAGAAATTAAGCATTACGTGCTAGACAGGAAAAGACGGCATATTTGCCATATTTTAACATCTTATGTACTCTGAACTAAGCAAAAAAATAGATGTATCTGAGAGCAGCCTCCTGTCTGGTGGAACGTTGATTCACCTTTAAGCCTTGAAACTTTCTTAAACTGAGTAGAGAATGGCTCAGTTAGCTCTTTGCGGTCTCGTGCATGGAGTTGGCCAGTTACAAGCATCGCCCGCTATTTGATACCATTCCAGAGTGTGCCATGTGAGTTCGATAGGATTGAACTGGTTTTAGGCAAGACCAACACCAAATGCAAACTCAGGCTCATGTGGCTAAAGAACACCGCTTTTGGCAGCTTAGGATGAAAGTTTGAGCTCATGTGGAAAATCTTGCCCCAAGTATGAAGCCAAAGCAGTTCGAAGAAGTCTCCAACCACTTCACCATAAATATGCCATGCAATGCCATTTCTGGGCAGGCAGGCTAAAGCTAACCCCCTTCCCGACCCCACTTGACCATCATGAGTTTGCGTCAGTCATCTGGCAAGAGGACGACGATCGTGAGCAGGTGAAAGACTTCAAAGCCAGACTGGCAGCCTCCAGCTGGCTTCCAATGAGCTCTAGACTGTCCATATAAGCCGACTCGGATCAGCAGCTGCTAGCCTAATACGGTCACAGGCAAATTTAAAGCCACACATGTCTGCCGTGTCAAGTCAGCACATCCATACAAGGGCGACTCTTTTTCACGGGCTGCAAGTCTTGCAAGGTAAACAGCTGTGCTCCCTAGTAGCTTACCTATGCAGCCACACGCAGGCTCATCATTTCTCACGAAGGACTGTGGTTCGATCGAAGATAATTCGGTTGTTTGGGTGCATTGGGTGGGGGGGGCAGCTTGAGCGCTGCAATACATCGTTTGATCCCACCTTCCAATGCTCTGTGTGGGGTCGGTCTAACTTGCTGAAGCATGGAGGACGGGGTACTTTCGAGAGGTCACGACCTGATCACTGAACGAAGCACATCTGCTGCAGTCCTGGCCTCCCAGGCTAGGCCAGCTCTCAGCTGCTCGGCCAATGGAAGCGCTGCGTCCACACATGGCCACAAGATGGCTACCTATTGTGGGCGGTTAGTGAACAAAGACCGAAAATCCTAGCAGTCGTACCAGCTTTCTTGTCGTCTTTTTCCTTAATTCCGTCGCTTCCTGCTTGATACTTGGCGGCATCGTCGGTGGGCGGAGGTTGCTCGGCGAGGTAAGCAGCAGCTTCGACGGCAGCAGCACTCCCCGAGAAGCTGCCAGCAGCAGCAACTGCCTCATTCAGGCCACCGCCCAAAGGCCCGTCTTCTGTAAAACGAAAAATAAAAAGGTCGGCAGTCGGCACGATCAGGCATTTCCTGTTCCGATCAAAGCATGCCAAGCCGGCACTACGGGGGTCGTGAAGCCACAAGGCTGTCTCATACAAGGTCCTAGCCACGATCTAGCTGAGCACTGCTGATACATGAGCTCAGAGTACTTCACTTAGCATGCACCCCCCTTGCACGGCACACTGGTCGATGACCACACCAAGAGCAGTGACACTGAGCACGACGAACGAGATTAAACGAGCAGTCTGAAAGCCAAGGCGCTCTCGACCATCTGCCCACGGGTTCTCCACCCTGCTTTGGCCCAAGGGTTAAGGTGCTTGCTTTTGATGATCGAGGTCAAGAGAAATGCATTTGATGACCGAAGTAGTGGACTCTAGCCCTGGGGCATACGTGAAGCACCAGGACAGAGACTAAGTTCTCTTAGGATGTCATACAAATGTGTGTGTGTGTGTGTGTGTATGTGTGTGTGTGTGTGCGCGCATGTTATATATATATGTATATATTTATTTACACACACATACACACACACACACACATATATCAATATATACATCATATATATATATATATATATATATATATATATATATACATATATATATATGTATATATATATATATATATATATATATATATATATATATATATCAATTCTCATGCCAACGCAGCCGCTTCTCGAGAGAAGTCTGCGAAGCCCTGAGCAAGCAAAGTAATAGCAGCGCTATTCGCGAGCCACCACTAGAGCAGGAGTCTTCCACCGGAGACCAGATCGGCGCCGAGCTTGAGCTGCCTGGCCTGGTGCTGACAGCTGGCCTTGAAACCTCGTCGAACGTTCGAGCACTGCTGGCGCTGCCCCGATGCTCGAGCCCCACTCGCTTGAGCTCTCCGCTCGCTAACCCTCGCGAGCCTGATGGACCCTCCAGCAAAGCCACTCACGGGCGGCAGACCGACCGTCTGTCTGCCGAGCTGGCCATGAACAAGCTGAGGTTCGGATACAGCGCTCACACTTGGCTACCCAAGCCTCTCTGCTGCAGTAATGACTCGTTCGCTGGCTTCAACCCGTGCTTTGCCGGCGCATTGCAATGTCAACAGCCCTCGGTCCAACAAAACAAAGGTGACTACTGCACTTCCATCGTCATACAGGGGCGACGGAGCTCCATCTTTGATCCACCGCACATCATTCCCCATCGCTACGGTCCACTCCATATATTCAATGCTATCTCTACATTAGTGAAATTTTCACAGAGCCTTAGCAAAATTTTTTAAGGTTCGTTTGAATTAAATCCAGCAAAAATTGCTGGAAAAATAGGCACCGGCTGAAATACCCCGATGACAAATTGCCTTTAATTTCACCTTCTGTATAGCCACAGGCAGTGGTGGAGCCAGGATTTTCATCTAGGCGGGAACAACCTGATATTTTTTATGTAGGAGCAAGACCTATAATAATAGTAGTAAATATGAGTAGTTGATAATAATAATAATAATAATAATGCACTTGATGAAGCGCCCTCAGAGAACTCAATCTCTTTCTAGGCGTTTTACATTTGCTGCAGAGGGAAATGCAATTGAATGCTGAGTAATATCATGCTTGATAAACAACATGACATGGTTAGGGGTGACATGCACAGGGTCAGCATGCAAATGTGGTTAGTGGCAGCATGCACAGTGTCAGCACACATAAGCACATCAAGGACGAATCACAAGGACCCACTAAATGCTGTCCTAAATAGGTATGTTTTTAAGTTTCTTTTAAATGTGGTCAGGTCAGGGGATGTTTTGATGCAGGTCGGGAGGGAGTTCCAGGCTGTGGGAGCATACGAGCTAAATGCACGGTCTCCAAAGGATTTAAGGTTTGTACGAGGTATTTTTAGACTGTTGGATTCCGAAAAGCGAGTGGTACGATGCTTTGCCTGATGGGGTAGTGTATCTGAAAGATAGGCTGGAGCCATAGAATGAAGAGACCTAAAAGTGAGCGACAAAACCTTGAAGTCAATCCGTTGCTTGACTGGTAGCCAGTGAAGGTTGGCGAGAAGTGGAGTAATGTGGCAACTGCGACGCTCACGACAGACAAGCCTAGCTGCAGAGTTTAGCACCAGCTGCAATCGCCTGATCGCACATGCAGGTAGTCCAGTAAGCAGTGAGTTGCAGAAGTCGAGAGGGGATGTCACGAATGCATGGACCAACTTAGACGTGGTATCTTTATCTAAACAAACCCGAATTTTAGCAATGCTATGTAGCTGAAAGTAGGCAGATTTGACTGTGGAGCTGATGTGGTCGTCTAACGAGAGGTCACTTTGGAACATGACACCTAGATTTCGAGCTGATTCAACAGGAGATATGCTGGCAGAGCCAATTTTGAGCGTCAGCCTTTCCAATTTCTGAATCACACTGGGTTTGCCCATAACTAGTAAGTTAGTCTTATCATAGTTTAATTTTAGAAAATGTGCTGCCATCAATGTGCGGATGTCATCAATACATGCAGCTATAAGATTTTCATGTAGGGGCAAGAACCGCAATTAATGAAAAACTAAACTGCAAAATCGCATTCGACTCGAACTCGGCAGTTGCTCATCAAGTGGAATTAGGACATGGTTTCGTTGATGACGACGGTCAGGGGGCATAGGAATAGGAGCGGACCAGGTCGCCACCTTGCTGTAGATGTGGGGAGGGGGGCAAATGTCCCCCTGCCCATCCCATGGCTTCGCTACTGGCCGCAGGGATATCAAAACAGCAATTTCTGCACACAGTAGTACACAACAAAATTATGGTCTTATCCATTATCTTGCTACTAAGGTGTGATGACCAGGCTTCAGGTCGCTCCAGTGGTTCACCTCACTTTAATAGCTTCTTTAGTTGTAGAGTAGCAAGAACTTATGGTACCATAAACTTATGTATGCCCTATGTGTCGCTATGGTAAAAACCGTATGAAATGTTCCACTTCATGAGGCTTCAATATTGTAACCATGACAGTCGAAGCACAGGCTAACCCCCCCCCACACTCCATCGCCCAATCTCATGTATGTCTCCTCTGACAATGGCATACTGTATGGTGCTCCCTAGCACTATTATACTGTCATGAAAAGCGATTGTGTAGGTCTTATGGTCGATGTTTCAGTGCTGACTCAGCCAGCTAAAACACAAAGTCAGCCTCTGGCCTGTGCAGGTCCTCCGAAACCAGACAGCCTCGCTCGATTCCCTGGAATGATAGCTGAAAGCTGTCATTCTAAGTAACTTCACAAGCCACCGGTGGCACATGTGAATTTCTTGATGGGCTTGAGCTGCATTTAAAAGTAGGAATTGGGGCTTAGTCTTCAAGTCAATCGAGGCTGCACTACGGCAGTAGAATCCACATCGCTGGGTTTGCTTGAGTCCAAGTGTAACTGCTTTGAGTCCAATTCAGGCTCCGGGTAGATTAATGACGTCGTCAGCCCAGAGACGACAGACAAGCAGTTACGCAAAGCTATCGCAGCAGGAGCACACAAGAAGCAGCTGGTTGGATTGGGTAGCCAGGGGCTCGGCAAGCATTCCCACGGAGACAAGGGTAGCTTTAAGTCAGCTACGAATAAATAAAATAAATCCTAGCTGATTTAACAGCCTCTTTTGTATAGCGACAGAAGAGCCTTTACGGCTATCACCACCGCTTGCAGTGGCGATAAAGGATCGCCCCGCCGCAGGAATCGAACCCACGACCTCGGGACCGAGGCCGTGAAAGCAACCGCCTTACCTAGTGTGCCATCACCAGAGCCAACAGCCTCCCTCTATGGAGCAGCCCATGACCCACGGAGCAGCCAATAGTACGTGCCTAAGCACCTAGCCCTCTCGGAGAAAAGCCTACACTCACTCACACAGCTGCCAAACCAACTGTGGACACAAGTGCCAATAAAACCACTGAAACGTCTCTGGACATAATCATGAGTTTATCTTTCAAACAGCAGTTGTGTACCAATACAATGACTCGACGGAATAAAGGAATCAATAATAGGAATGATTACGAACTAAAAGTAGACACCAGGCAATAACACGAGGAAACTGTTAGCGTTACGTAATGCATGAGGGAAAGGCAGCTCGATCAATGTTCGAGATTCGACCCAAGAACATCAGGGACATTAGTTTGCAGATTCAAGTCACCCCAGCGGGCCCTAACAAAAACAAAATGCCAACCACATATAATGCAAGTCCACAAAACTATGTCGGCTTATAATCTCTCATCAAACTTAACTTTTCTTTTAAAGGAAGAATTTGGGGATTATGAGACCCCGGGATTCTGCCAACCACAGCCGACTCGTGGGTTCCTAAAATAAAGAGCTGAATCAGACAGGAAAACAGAAAGGGCAGAAGGTCATAGAACCAACTCCTGCTGTCCACAAATTCGGCCATAGAATGGGATTAGAATTGCTTCATTGCTCATGCTTGCCTTCAAGTATGATTTCCTCATAGTGGTCCAATCCCTTTGGGCCTTTGATGCCTCTGCTGAAGGTACTCCTGGGAGCAACATCCGTCCTTTTGCCAGAGCTGGTGTCGTTTGTTGCCGTAATCGAGAACTTCTTTCTGCTCCCTAATTCGACCTTTCCGTCTGGAAAAACAGCCAACTGTGCATGTCATGGGGCAAGATAAACCAAAGCAACACACAAATACTGCATTTTTCTTGCTTGCTGACCCTGTGCATGTTACCTCTAACCATGTTATACTTGTTGTCATTGAGCATGCTACCACTAACTGATAAACTGAATGCTTGCCTTGCCGACACTCGATCCTGGATGTTGGAAAACTTCTTGAAACTAAATGACAATAAAATCGGACTGCTGCTCAAAGGACACCCTAAGCGTATGGCTGGATTAAAAGGCTTTGCTCTTCTAATAAGTGATGCTGTTGTGCGACCATCACCACGTGCTCGAAATCTAGGTGTCGTGTTCGACAGCTGCCTCAATTTTAAAAGCTTCATTCAGAAGACTGCTTCTACAGCTAGCCATCACATCCGATTCCTATCCAAGATTAGGAGCTGTCTCTCACAGTGGCTTGCAAAGAATTTAACTAACTCTTTAGTTCTGCCTCGGCTTGATTATTGTAATTCCCTTTTGGCTGGGCTACCGAAGAAAGCAACTAGGCCACTGCAGCTGACTGTGAATATGGCTGCAAGGCTAGTTTTCAAGTGCCAGAGGTTTGACCACGTGTCTCCTGTGCTAAAAGAGCTAGGATGGCTGCCGGTTGATCAACGGATACAGAGCAAATTTCTTATGCTGACCCACAAGGCCTGCCACGGCTTGGCTCCTTCATACCTAGCTGAACTGCTGCATCAGTTTCAGCCTCTTCGTGCCCTCGGGTCCTATGTGGACAATAAATTAGCTGTTCCATTCCTCTGCTTAAAGTAAATAAATAATTACAAGCTGATTTAACAGCCTCTTTTGTATAGAGACAGAAGAGCCTTTACGGCTATCCCCACCGCTTGCAGCAGCGACTAAAGGATCGCCCACCACAGGATTCGAACACAAGATCTCGGGGAACAAGGTCGTGAAAAGTAACCACCTTACCAAGTGTGCCATCACGGCTCACCTAAAGACCGTTGGCAACAGAAGCTTTAGCTCTGCAGGTCCTAGACTGTGGAACTCGCTTCCACAATTCTTACGAAACGACAACTACTCTGCTGTTGCCGACTACAGCTCACCCTTTCCAGCGGTCCTGAGCTGTTAATTCCATGCTACTCACTACCTCCACTGCTCTCCTGACTGTGCCATGCTTCCTACTTTCTGTTTGTTGGGTGAGACGAAGTCTGTTGGGTACCGAATTCGTACCGAAAGCTGCTTAGGCTGTGAGTGCGCTATACAAAACTCTCCTGTGTAACACCCACATAGTCTTTATGGCTTTGTGGAGTTACAGAAGGAGATGCATTACATTACATTACAAACCATTCGATCGTGCTACCTTTGAAGCAAATGCAAAGTGGTTAGTAAGAGATTAGGTTCTCTGAGGGTGCTGTACAAAGTTATCATTATTATTATTACTATTATTATGTCATGTATGTGCTGTCCAACTCTGGGCCACAAATTAAGTAAAGATTAGCTGATTCAACAGTTTCGCGCATACAGCCTTAGCTACTTTCAACCTTCGCAATAGTAGTAGGCAATGAAGAATTGACTGCAGTAGAACTTGAAAACTTGTCCCGGGTGTTTTTTTCATATAAAAATCTGTCATTTCTAGATTAACCTAAAAAATGCAAACATTATCAAAATGCAAGCACCCTCAATTAGACGAAGAAAAGGCCACAGCAACAGAGAAGCAGTTTATGCTAAACAGGCATTATTGGATCAGGTCATCAGGTTCCGATCAACTGCTAAAATGTTCTATACGAGCAAAGTAAGTGTTCGGCCTACGGAGCTTAGGAGCAGGATATGTAAACCCCACAAGTAGAAATACTATGATCCCGGTCCATCTTACCCATTAGAACCAGGCTGTTCTTCTGGACAGTCTTGCCTACGTTTAAGGCAATCCCTCGACCATACTACCTATCCTGGTTCTAAACTTCCTTGCACCACAATGGCTCGGCAGAGGCATTTTCTGTAGTACATGCACGCATGCTTGGTCAGCCTCTGCCTTCGAGGTGAAGGCAATGCCCAAGGTTCTCGGAGTCCCAAGGTTCAGCCAATACTGAAGGCATTGCCAAAGTCCAACCACAACCACACGGAACATCAACAGGCCAAAGCAGTTCCAGCTGCCTCCTTGCACAATGCATTGAATATCAAGGCGAGACAAGCGCCTGAATTAGGGTGTGCCTGGGTCTAAGCCTAAGGGTAAGGTGCTTGCACTTCACGACCCAGGGGGCGGGGGTTTGAGTTCCGAAGCGGGCAAATCTTTATTGCTCACTGCATGCAGGAGCAATGGCCACTACGGCTCTTCTGCTGCTATACAAATAAGGCTGATGAATGAGCTGACCTTCATTTTGTGTACGGACCGCTGGCGAGTCCAACCCGGCAGGCTTGCCTCACAAACAAGACGTACAGGAGACCGGGCAGTAGCAACCATCACGAAATGCACTATGGCAAGTTGACCCATCCAGCTACCAAGTCGACTAGACTGTCTTGAGGCAAGACTCAGTAGATTTCCGACAAGCTGCACAACGAGATGTACATTGAGCAGGCTGGCAACATGTAACACTGAACACCAGGCAGGGGCTAGCTGGTGATGCCAGTCACCAGATCCCATCTCATCAGCTGGCTGACAGTGGCTCAAGTAGTCGTTTGGAGAAGGATCGGCTCCAGGAGTCAAAGCAAAGCTAGCTAGCAGCGAGACAACTAGCTAACAGCGGGAGCCAACTCCTGAATAAATACATTCGTGTAAAGGCACAGTTTCCAGACAGAAACATTAAAGAATGGTGCAGACAGAGGGGCAAAAGCCGGTTAAAACGGACGCCCTAGAAAAAAGTAGTCAGCTCAACGAAGACTTGAGCCACACCCACCCACCCCCATCGAGGAGGAGCTCGCGATGGACCGCGGCTCGGCTCGACCTCACAGAGATCCGGACGGCAGCATCATTAGCAAGTGTCAAGTGCGAGCAAAGCTAAAGCAGTCCTCACCATCCACAACGACTAGGTCGTGTGTTGAGAGAGATGTCTTCCTCGACCGATCGCTCTTGACCGACGTCGACCTGAGGGCCACACCGGCACCAGTCGCGCTGTCGCCGTCTCGCTGAGCTTCCAGGAAGGGAAAAGAGCGATCAGCTGAGACCGGTCTGCCGGCCGGGAACCTGCGCTAATGCAGCCGCCACATGGACAATCGCTGAGTTGCTGACTGTGATAAGTAAGCAGTACTGCAAGAGCCAGCGGAGCTCCGAAAGAACAGATACACTACTGCACTGAGGAATGTGGCGCCAGCCCTACATACACCTCAGTGCACCGCCGCCTGCAAGGGCAACAGCTTTCGTGACAAACCCAGCTCAGATATCAAAACAGGGAGACAAATAAGGACACACAAGACAAGTTCGTGGCAGACTGACATGTGCAAGCTGCAGACATCGAATGAATCAGTACATCAAAGGCGGCACATACAACAGCACAGGCCTTCCACGCACATTTGCATAGCTCTAGCGTCACAACACTGAGTCATTGGCTCCACTCAGAGGAACACGCCAAGACACTGTACGTGGATTCGGGGCAACTGGAGCAATGAGGGAGAGAGATTGAGGGCTGGGCTTCAAACAGGAACTATGAGTGCACTTCCGACTTGCCTAGAAACTGTGGGCTTGCTCAGCAGCCCCTAAGTCAGTGAATACCAACATCCGCTCTGCAACCTGCGGCACTTGACTGAATTCCCCTTAAAAACTATTCAAACGATGAAGCACAAGCATGCTGCCATCAAAGGGTGACTGGTTCGCTCCGGTTGTATAGCCGTGGCCCAGAATCAGCTTCAGCCTTTTGGTTCCTAGCAAACAATGAACCAAATTCGAGCGCACCCATGCATGCAGACACACATACAGGCAGGCACACAGAGACACGCGCACAGTGCGCACACACACACTTCGTGAAACTGCTAAGGGGGCACTTCGTGAAGCAGCCTAGATTTAGCGAGATCAAGTCACACAAAAGGCAGGCTAACATACCACGGCATGCACGGGCAAGCAAAGCCAGATAGAAGGGTTTAATCTGGCAGCCATCCAAGCACTCCATGCCATGTCAACATTATCGTCACCCCAGGCCACCATCACAGCAGCCAACAGGACCTTCGGCAACAGCAGCTTAAGGAGAAAGGAAACGGCATGCAGTTACCTGGCGTAGTTATCTCCTCGTAGAGGTGCAGCAGAGCCTTCTTCTTGGCTATGTGAGCAGCCAGATGAGCAGCCATGGAAACCGAGCCTTGGTCTGCATCGATGGCAGGCGGCTGATCTTGAGCAGGTGCCATCGCCCTCGTGACGTCTCGTTCACTCTCTGCAAGTAGCTGGCACTCTCTGGCCACTTTGCTGGCTCCTGGGCTCGACGAGGCAGTTTCAGCAGTGGCACTGTCTTTGCTGGAGGTAAGAGGCGTTGCAACCGGCACCTTGTCTTCTGGGACCTCGTGAGCAGTGACGACCTGCTCCTCACTAAAGGTGGCACCGTCTGATGGAGAGACCTCGCTCAAACTGCAACAGCAATGCGGCAGCAGGTCATGACTGCTCACACGGGCCACTGTTGAATGAACCAAGGCACAACGAGGCAACATAGCGCAGAATGCACTTCACAACTATGACGATGTTACTAACGGCCAGCAAGCTACTGCTGCTGCTTATTATATAGCGATTGGCACTGGTGCCGATCCCGGTTATGGTGCCAACTTCAGCTACAATAGCGAATACAAGCACCAAACAAGCAATGCCGCCCATTATAAGGCTGATGATTCACACGTGACATAAAGCAAACAAATGATTCAAGCTGCTTAGTGTACATGTACACGTAAATAAAACTTCATACTAGGCAGAACAAATTAAATGGGTATTAATAAAGATAATAAGAGAACTGCTTAGTCTTGCTGGGTTTTCATATGAATGTACACTGCACGTACGGGCACTTCATGCTGCCTTGTTAAATATGACAGACGTCTATAAGAGTCTCTCCACTGCCCTGCCCTGCCCTAACTATAAACAACTTGGCATAAGCTGAAACACTAGAGTCTGGAGAGTGGGTAGTAAGATGCCTAGCCTGATTAGGAGGTAGTTCGGACAGACAGTAGGAACCAAGAGAGTGAATGGATCTGCAAATATAAAGCGCCTAGGGAGAGATTGAGTTCTCTGAGGGCTCTTTATCAAGTGCATTATTATTATTATTATTATCTGAAAGTGAGCGATAAAACCTTGAAGTCGATGCCCCTGCTTGATGGGGAACAAATGCAGGTCACTGAGAAGTGTTTGCACCAAATACAAGTTCCTTATTGCATAGGCTCGAAGACCTGCAAGTAGTGAGTTACAGAAGGCGAGACGGGATGTCACAAATGCAAGGACTAACTTGGATGTGATCTCACTGTCTAAGCCGGCCCAAATTTGTGCAATAGTGTGCAGTTGAAAGGGGTTATGCAATAGCAGCGGCTGCAGTGGCAGAAACCCAGCAGCAGCGTGCAGCAGTGGCGGGAACGCAGCACCAGCATGAAGCAGTAGCGTGTGTGCAGCCACTCGGGGCCCCCACACGCTGCACCCTCCGCTGCACCCTCCGCTGCACCCTCCGCTGCACCGTCGGCTGCCACCCACTCACGAGCTGCTGTGGGCGCTCTGCGTCGTCCAGCTGGAGCTGCATCGCTGCTGCATGGCAATCTGCAGGCTCTTCACCCAGTCGTCACACTCGACTTGAGTGTCAGCCGTCTGCAAGACAAGAAGCCGAGCCTCTGCGCTCCCACCTGTCGGATTCGGCCGTCACGAGCAAGCTGGTCCCCATTAACGCCAGAGCCAGAGACTCTTCAGCTTGCGCGACACCTTACCAAGGAGAAGTGCTCCCTGTGTGAGACTATCTCAAACGACATGGGACTGTACAATCGCCTCACTTGATGCACGGAGGAAATTTCGACGGTGCTGCATTTCAAATTGCTGTCAAACTAAAAATTGTCCACCAAAACGTTCACTCGAGGAAGCCGAATCGAGTTTGAGGCAAGAGTGCAAGGACACTCAAATGACACGAAGCAGCGGCAGATAGGCTGCAGCCAAGTTCTGCATGCTGCAGCATATGAAGGCGACTATACGAACAGAAGCTCGAGCTGAAAGGGCAGCTAAGTCAGCCAGATTATGACTGATATTCATTATTCTGGGTTCCTGAATTATAACGGCTGGGAACCGATTATGCAATAACCAACCGATTATGCAAGAATCTATGGCCAAGGCCGCATAAAAGCATGTGCCGTGTCATAGGCTGGCAGCTGTACTTCCGGAGTTAGCATTTGAGCTGATCTGAGGTTTGGGCCACGAAGGCATTGGTGAACGTCATGGCCATTGTTGAATGCCTGTAACCAACCCTCTGTCCCTGTCACATAAGACTTCTCTACGTCATGAATATGGACTAAGGTATGGGCGCTCTTTGTTGCTGCCGTGTTCAGCTACTGTTGACAAACCCGTGTGCATCGGCGCTGCACCTACAAGTCGCTAGCCGCGATACAAGGTTCAGGTTTCACCAGTATTCATCGCGAGTTTGCCGAGACCACTTGTGAAAGACACACACACCCCGTTTGTAACAGTGCACCAGGGTCTAGACCAGGGGTGAGGGGTTCGAACTTGGCGACCAAGGTTGCCACTTCCGAGTTATATAGCAGGCAATCCTCAGTTGCAAATGGGGTCATGCTACGGCTCTTCTGAAGCCTACATAAATGAGGCTATTTGACCAGCTGACCTTTCTTTACTTAAACTCATTGCTGACCTCCATGCAGGTCACACACGAGCACGGATAGTCAAGCACAGCTCCTGGCGACAGTGCAATGGCTATCTGCAGGCTGGCACGGATGCAGGCGGAGGCCGAATCTTCATAGCGAGAAGCCGCATCGCCAGCGGACATTCAGATAGTGTAGCTACATACAGTAGTATGCTTGCTGGCCTACCGGCATCTGCAATCAGGCACTTACAGCTGGTGCAAAACTCTGCAGCTAGGCTTGTCTGTCGTGAGCATCGCAGTTGCCACATCACACCACTTCTCGCCGACCTGCACTGGCTACCAGTCAAGCAACGCATCGACTTCAAGGTTTTGTTGCTCACTTTTAGGTCACTTCATTCTTTGGCTCCAGCCTATCTCTCAGATGTACTCCCCCACCAGGCCAAGCATTGTACCACCCGCTTTTCGGAATCCAACAGTTTACCAATACCTCGTACAAACCTCAAATCCTTTGGAGACCGTGCATTTAGTTCGTATGCTCCCAAAGCCTGGAACTCACTTGCGACTTGCGTTACATCTCTTGACTTGACCACATTTAAAAAGAAACTAAAAATGCATCCATCACAGCATTTAGTGATTCCCTGTGAGTCGTCCTTGATGTGCTTAGTCATGCTAACACTGTGCATGCTGCCACTAACCATACTGACCCGGTGCATGTCACCCCTAACCATGTCATTCATGTTGTTTATCAAGCATGATTAATAATTACTCACCATTCAATCGTGTTTCCCTTTGCAGCAAATGTAGAGCGCCTAGATAGAGATTGAGTTCTCTGCTTTATCAAGTGCATTATTATTAGTAGTAGTAGTAGTATAGCTACATACAGACAGAGGCATCGAGAAGCACTTCCTGTTCAGGCATCGTGGTGCAATGGAAGTACCAGTAAAGTTAGTGTCTTCTTAATGCATTTTTCGACTAGACTCCCACTAGACGACCACGGCAGCTCTGCAGTCAAGTCTACCGACTTTCAGCTATGTAACACTACAAAGATTCGGGCCCATTTAGACAGGGATATCACATCCAAGTTGATCCGTGCATTTATGACATCCCATCTCAACTTCTGTAACTCATCACTTGCAGGTCCTCCAGCCTGTGCAATCAATGATCTTACATTTGTGCAAAACTCGGCAGCTAGGCTTGTCTGTCGTGAACGTCGAAGTTGCCACATTAGACCACTTCTCGCAGACCTGCACTGGCTCCTTATCAAGCAGTCAATCGACTTCAAGGTTTTGCCGATCACTTTTAGTTTGGTCTCTCTCTTCATTTCCTTGCTGCAGCCTATCTGTCTAAACTACTCTCCAATAAGTCTAGGCATCTTACCTCACGCTGTTCTGACTCATCGCTTAGCTGTGCCTCGAACCAACCTCGTATACTTTGGAGACCTTGCCTTTAGTTTGTGTGCTCTCAAGCTTGGAACTCTCTCCCGATGGATGCCACGACATCCCCCTGACTTGACGGCGTTTAAACGAAGCAAAAAATCCAACTATTCCACAGATAATTTGCTGGGTCCAAGTGAATCGTCCTCTGTGCCCTTATGTGTGCTGATACTGCACATGCATGAATTAGCGATTGACATGCTTCTTTTAGAGTATTAAGTGCCTAAAAAGAGATAGAGGTCTCTTAGGGTGTGGCATAAATTGATTGTTATTATTATAATTATCATTGCTTCCTGGCATCTGATTGAACTTTATGACTATAGATCAGTCGCCAAATAAGTGGCACATCTAAGGGTGAAAAAAGGAATGAGACAAAATAGCCAGAAGGAAGCAGAACAGGAAAATCCAGGATTGGGCGATAGGTCAGGAGCCCTGGCAAGACCAAAGCCTCGACTATTTGCAGACCCATCAATTGCAATATCTAACGATAAATGTTCTGGCTACCTTTTTGCCTGTATTATTCATATAAAGTATTACATTGAATAATAAGCCTAACTTCAAATTGGAAAATGTATATAGCAGTCATCAATATGAGCTCCATAAGACAGACGAATGTATATAGCAGTCATCAATATGAGCTCCATAAGACAGACGTGGATCAGCAGCCATCGTACACTTGGCGACTTACTAAAATGGATGTGCAAACAGGTGATTGTCCCATTGGTCATGTCTTTCCCATTTGTCTATAATAATAATAATAATAATAATAATTCACTTGATAAAGCGCCCTCAGAGAACTTAATCTCTCTCTAGGCCATCCAAAGCATTTATAAGCTCCCTCCATCACTAGAGTTATCGAGCTATGGAAAGCTTCGCCAAGGTAATCGTACTGGCATCACTTCCTGTGATGTTTTGGCCAATGCTTGTATAAAAAAAAAAAAAACAATAGAGTTGCTGGCAATACCTTACCGTTTTAAAAATCAAAATGCGCTGTCAGAAACCACGACACCCAACAGCGTATTTTTTATGCTTAATCTAAACCTAAAATTATGAACCACCCTACTTATACTTTATACTTTGACTCGCATTATGTGTGAATCTTCAGTTAACATTCAGCCAGAACTATAGCGACACAAAACTCTATTATCTACAAGTACTTGCTGCATAGCCTTACTAATGCACGCGTCTGCATGCGACCATCGATTACGCACACTCGTCAGTGCGTCCTTGGGCGGACCTTCGACCTCAAAAACATGTGTAGGTAGTTGCCTTGGAGAGATTAGTTATGCGGAGTACCAGCATAGCTTATCAAGGACAGCAATGGCGAACCTTATAATAACCCCGATTATCTCACCATTGGACTAGTCTTCGCATACATGAGCTTGTCCTCGACTAGCCAGAACCAAAACCTGGTTTTCTAAAACGCCAACAAAAAAGGGCAGGCATTTACTGCAAAACATTCCAGCACGTAGGCGCATGCTGGACCGAGCAAGCCATCCAGAGCTGCACGACTTACGAGGAAACTAGCTTTCCTAGTTAACCAGCCTTTTATCACAGCTCGTTCATCCATTCCCTCGATTATCGGACCGAACGTGCGGATAAGATATCAACACGGAAGTTGGTATAGGAAGTCGATCGCGGAAGTCGAATCTAGTCCTTTGTAGTCAAATAGCCAATAGGAAGTGCTTTAACTCAACCTCTTCTACTGCCCCCTCTAGCGGCCAACCTAGCAACAGCCTGGACACGAGAGGTCGCTGTGTAGTATTTCGGCTCTTCTCAAGCCGCTAAATAATGCATGTGTCTCGTCTCTACTTTCGAGACAAGATTTAGAGCTGCTGATGGCTGATGGAGATGAGACGGTCGAGGTAAAACGACGTCCTGGGGCGAGCTACGTCTCAATGAATGGAGCAGTAGTAGGCGGAAACTTAATGCTTGAATACATGAAAATCACTGTCCTCTATCTTCGTTTGTTTTCCGGCCAGCCGGATGCAAGAATTTCACGTGTCTAGAACACTGCTGGAAAATCGACGCTAGGATTGAACACTGTTAATACCTTATAGCTAAAATAGGTTCCGGAATTAGCAAGGCATTAACAAACTGTAGGTACCCACTTAACAGCAGAAGGCCATAATGGCTCATTTCTGACACACCAGTACAGAGGCCTAATGAGAGGGGAGCACTGGCCCCTTAAATCTGAACCCAACCTCGCCTATACTAGCCAGCTCCCATCCCTGGTGGAGCAGTCCCGCCAGCGCCAAATGGCAGGTCGCCCCTTCCCAACTGTCGGCGAACCGGCCCCCTAAATGATCTCTTAATCCAGAGTATCCGGATAGCTTCAAAGGATAATAACCTTAAAAATTACTTAACCTTGATCGCATGTGAAAATTTTTTGTGAGGCATCGGTGGCAACGTACTCATTCTCTGAGCAGAGACCGATAACAAGGCTTCATTAGGAAATGCTACACAAAGCTGTCTAGACGTTCGTCGTTCAGCAGCAAACTCCTTTCTGAGCTTTAAATTGATTCGCTGAATTTCGTGAATGCATGTGCACGTTTATAGTTGCGAATTTGGTGATTCTTCGGGAAAATTCATTGCTACCCGCTGTCGTTTATTATTAGTGGTTTGTAATGTGCTTTGTTGTGTGTGCCTGTTGCTTCTCGGCCAGTGGTGTGTGCCCGCTCTCGGCCGGTGGTTGGGCGGTTGGCTCAGTGCGGCCTTTGATGTGGGCATGTGGCCCACCACGGTGGCTCACCATGGATGCACTCCCTTATCTGTGGTGAGTCAGCCCCTAGCGCATATATGTACCCGCAGGGGGAATAAAGATTCGAGTCTCGTTCACCGCTCAGCTCGTCTCCGTGAGACTCCACCAGCGCTGCTGCAGCCGGAGACACAGTAACATAACAGCTTCCTTTGTTAATGTTCGCTCGTGTGTATGGATTTTGCACGCATATTCTAGCTGGCTCGCTACAGATACAAACAGGTAGGATGTTTATGCACCTATATCCATCACCAACGGGAGTTAAGGCATGGTTAATCATTAGTGAATTTAACATGCTTCCTCATTTATTAAATAACTCTTAAGCTCGATTGTTATTTGCACGTACTTCCTTTGTTCAGTGAGCCCGATGACATGCCTCTCGAGTTGTCATGTAATGCAATATATTCAGTAGTCTTATCTTTTAAATCCCCATATGTCATCCACCCATCAACTCTCCATCGAAGCCCTCCCCGCGATGCTGGAATCTGGGTAATCCTGCGGAAGGGAGCCGCTGGACTTACGGGGGAGGGGTGGGGGCTAAAAGGTCAAACGCTGCTCTTTGGCCTCACTGAGGCCTCACGCTTGCCAGGAAACTACCTGGATGAATCCTTGGGTGACTTGCAGTGGTTAGTTAACGTATGTCGTAGTTTATTAGCAGCCTACCGATCTGATGTAATACTTGAATTTTTTTGCACTTCTTAAACCGGAGTGTTGGAAGCATTAGACCCAATCCAAATAGTTTGAATTGTACCTCGAGCTATGGAGGCTCTCTCTGGAGAGACGGAGAAGCTGCCCACGAAAAGTATGTCACCTGACTTTAGCTTCCCAATACATTCTTCTTCTGAAAATTGTATGGTAAAAATCAACGATGGCCTTTTCTGAAGGCATACTACTGCAGGTTCATGAACCGGTAGAATATAATTTCTAGTCTCTTTAAGAAATAGTAACTAATATACGCAGAAAGAGCGCCACGTGGAAGCGTCTTCAAAGGCCGTCTAAAAGAAACCGTACCCGCACTAAGGCGCTCCGGATTAATTATAGTTTTACGATTTGCTTCTTCGAAGGGGGTGGCACAGGAACCAATAAAGCCACTGCAACTCTACTGAACTGGGCGGTCCGAATCGCTTGCTGGAGCAACGAGTCTAAAGAAAGTCATTCGGCTGCCGAGATTCAAGAGACTGTCTTGCGGTTTATTATTAAATGTTCGCCACCTGTGTATGTGTCTCAGATCTCTACGACCAGGAAATTGGTTATTCCTGTCCCCTCTCTCAAAACTAAGGGAGATTAGGCTTACATCTATCGAGCTGCCATGCTCTTTCTTGAAATGCCCTTATATCTGTCAGCAAGGGATTTGCAAGCCTCGAAGCACTGAGTTTCAGCTCTCCCCTAACCAGCCAACGGGGTCGTACCCACCATCCAAGCCCCAAGAACCAGCCGAGTTTACAGCACATGTCAAGCGCCTAGAAAGAGATTTCGTTCTCTGGGGGCGCTATACAAATGTATTATTATTAAGGTTCAGCTCCACGGAAAGTTCCCGGAAAAAGCCTATGATATATTTACCAGTGTACCTTCCGTGGGCGAAATGGTTTGGAAAGATTTTTCAGTGGTTGCTTATGGGTGGTTTAGGCTTGGCTGAGCACTCCAATACTAAGACGGTTGATACTGCGGGAAATGAACCCGTGACTTACTAATCTTTGCCCACATACAAGCCCTCGTCGTGCAAGTTCTAGTAAGGTTTCACACGGGTAACTCCATAGTGACGCTGAAAAACCATCCAAGTCAGATTCAGTATCTTTCCAAGTGTAAGCTGTACAATTTCGTAATATTTACGATTCTCCGTCGTTTGTTTTCCAGCCTTACTTTTTTGTTTGAGTCGAGCAATCTCCAAGGTTGATAATCACTTACTCCTCACAGCTTTGTGATCACCAAAGTGTGAGATACATTAATTGTCTCGGCTCTGAGCGGTGGTAGGTAGGTAAGCCGGGCCTCCTCCGAGAACAGCCCAGTCACCCGTTGGCGTTTGTTGCTGTCACCAGCCAGACATGTTCGACTAACAGAGAATTGGACGGCAATGCTGTAATGTAATGCATCTCCCGTCTTTAATTCCACAAAGACTAAATTTGTGTAATGCTGCTGTTTTCTGCCGGACACTCGAAGGCTAAACGGCTTACTGTGGCCAAAAGACCGTCACTCAAGTGACAAGCATAGCTGAGTCAGAATACTAGCTCAGAACGGCTGGAAATGATGCGATATCGGCAGCAAGGGAGCAGATGTCGTTGCATCAGAATTGAAGTTAGTTCCAGTCTAGAACTTGCAGAACAAAAGCTTCTGTTGCCAACGGTCTTAAAGCACAGGAATGGAACAGCATATGTATCAGTCATGGAGGACCTGAGGGCACGAGGAGGCTGAAACTGGTGCAGCAGTTCAGCTAGGTAGGGAAGAACCAAGCCGTGGTGGGCCTTGAGTAAGAAATGTGCTACGTATTCATTGATCGACCAGGAACTATCGCAGCTTTGACAGCAGCTCCCTAGAACCAGATGGATCGACCGACTGTCATCGGCCACCTGGTCAACCGGGTGGGGATGCATTGATTGCTAGAGCGAGAATTGATCAACTGCTGGTGTGCATATGCCTTTTCGTCAATTCAAGACACCAGACCGGGTCTGCCAGTAGTTGGTCTGAGCTCCGTTAATTGTGATATAATAGCTAGTACAATAATCCAAGTATCAGTTGGATCAGCTCTTGGGCCCCAGTGAGCTTTTATTTGGCACCATCTGCAGTCCCTTTCATTAGTCGAGTTGTGATCAACAAATTTTTGACCACCATGGTAATTCCATAATGGCACAAGCCATTGGGGCCCCCAAGCCGCATTTTCGAAACCGGTTAACTTGCATTTAAAACGGTAAAGCCAGGCCTGTTGCAAATGGAATTTGTCAGACTGCCGATGTCTGATGCCGGTGTACAGCAATTAACATGGCTTAAATTCAAACTCAAGGAACTTGGCCAGCAGACGCTGGCACTTGGTTTATTACTATGGCAGCTGACGGCAGCCGTTTTCATGCCTCTCCGCATGCATCGTTTATTTATGTACAGAGCCATTGGAAGAGCGTCAATGCTCACCACGATATGGCTTAGGCAAGGACACTCAGTGCCCTGCTATGTTTCTGTACAAAAATAATGCTACCGTATACAGGTCGCGTAAAAAATACATCCTACTAACAACAAAATCAGGCTTGTACAATTCTTCACAAACAGATTTTGCGCATCCTGACATACAAGAAAGCAGAGAGGGAGCAGAGAGATGACGCAGGGTTTGAATAGGGAAATGAATGAGGCTATACACAACATGGCCGCAATACTAGTTGGTCAGCCAAATATTGGCCTAGCGCCAGCATGCATACAACACACGATTCACTGGCCGCCCTGCTCATCAGACATCCGACGCACGTGCGCCTGGCGTACGTGCGTGGCCAACTCCTGGAGGCTCAGTTCTTTCCGTACACAATCCCCGTTCAGCAGGATGTTACACGGGCAACCCGACAACAGTCACAAGGGTGTCAAATGCTGGACGAGTGAGATGGCAGCAGGACTCGGGATGCGAGCAGTCGCACCAGCAGCTCTTTGACTCTTTGAGCAATAAGAACTGCACATGCTGGTTGCACAATTAGCTGGCGACATGAGATGACAGACTGGTTCACCCAGACAACTGCTTCCTCCTCGCGAGCCGCAATTTAGAGCTCCTTATCCTCTAAGTAACGATACTCGAACGTGAATCCGTCTTTGCGCCGCTGGCCCCACTTTTCGTAATCAAAATAGATGTAAGTACCCTGCAATATAAAGCGGGCCACTTCAGAACTCTCGGGTAACGACCGTACATATAACGTTGCCGACTGACATGGACGGTAGCTGCGCATACAAGGATACTTGATAATAGCATACTACAAATATGTATTGCCAAGTGCAAAACTATCAGATGACCATCTTTGCATCTTTTGCATCTTTGATACCGTGTATGTCACCATCCCTTGGTTATTGAATCTCTCGAAGTGAGTTATAAAGTACCCGGATAGAGAATTAGTTCGCTAGTGGCTCTACATAAACGAAACGCTACTATTATTATCTCTTCTCGTGGCAGTAAAACTCCTGGCAGCACGGGGGTCAGTACACGGATGCTGACGAATCTTTTTCTCCCAGTTCACCTATCTTGCTCGTCGGTATCTACTACTGGACCATATCGACACACCCAAATACATCCACTCTCTTTCTGGAGTCGAAGTTCAGGAGAGCAGGTTCAAGTCAATTAAATGAGCAGCAAGCGGAAAGAACATCAGTGGGAGCTCACGTTTTTGACAAGCAGTAGCTTGTATCCAGGGGGCGACCGTTGCAGTAAATACAGCTTGGTCTGCGTAACTGCTCGTAGCCTTAGGAGCCATTAAACCATAGCATATTTCATCTCCTGATTCTTATTTACAACTCCAACTTGAGCAGTGCCGGACCCGAAACGGCCGCGAGTGCCTGTCACGGAGCCAGCCGGACGAGTTTTGCAGGCTAAATCCGAGCCCCCCCCCCAGCCATGACTGTTTCTCGCCAAGGACGCCTCGTCAAGCAAAGCACAGCAACAGACAGGTGCAGCGGCTGCTGAACAAAGAGTCATCACGCGGCACCACGGCACCCGGCTGCTCCGTGCTACCTGTTCGTACTCGTCCGTGATCGTCTTGGGCTCGTCGTGTCGCTGGAACCACATCAAATACTTGGTATGAAAGCGCCAAGACTGCTTCTTGAGGGCTTTGGCTGCCAAGTACTGAGCTTTCGTGCCCTCCATGTAATAGAAGACGAAGAAAAGAGTCTCGGTGGAAAGTCGCTGGAAGTACTCGACCGAATCGGCCTGCGGTGCCAGTGCCTGAGGGTAGTACGCCGGAGTAGAGCACGGGTTCCTTGGTATGTAATGCCTAGAAAAAACAAAGAAGCCAAACATGCACGGCATGAGCGGATCACGCAGCGATGGCCGAATGGCAAGCCTGGCTTTCGACCTCAATGGTCGAGGCTAAACGATAGTCACATGCTCCAACTTCTGTCGGACCAACTCGTCCAACAAGCAGCACTTTCCAACAAGAGAGGCCAACGACACATCACAGAGTTGTTCACTCACCCAATACAGTTCTTTGCATACTAACCTCGTTCTAGACAGGACCTACCATCATCCACAAATAAATGCCAATATTCTGGGCTGAACATTCACGGGTAAATAAACCGGTGCACTAACAGGAGAGTGAGGCAGCTTGCTTGGGCAGTGTATGCTTCACGAGAGAGTGACTAGGCTTGGAAACCGCCACATAGCTTACCAGTCATTCACAAAATGGCCAAAATCTTAGCACTGGTAAGTTTTCTAATTGGCATTTCGTAATCGATACAAGTCTAGGCAGGACACAGAGCCTCCAATTGCAGACAAAGAGTAGAAGCTTCTTCAACTTACAAAGCTGGCACAAAGTTTTTGCACAACACACTGGAGATCAAGATATAACCTCAAATATTTTTAAGTTTTATAAACTGCTGCCCACCATAATTTTGCCAAAACACATGAATACGTACGAATTAGCAATATTTGTAACCAATCAAATGCTGCAGAATGAACCTGTTTTGCAGTATCTGGTGCCATTTCTGGCTTCCGATGTAGTCACCATTTTCTAAGGAATTCTTGAAAGGAAAATCTTGTAAGCACCATCTGAGAACTGTTATGCAGGACTGACTTGATGCACCGTGTACACTCTTTCTAAAAATCCTCAACAACCGTGTCAGGCATCTTCTCAGCAATCACCAAGGGTTAACACGTACTATTTTGAGCACACACAAATACGGGCCTGTCATGGTTCTAACCGATGAAAGAAATCGATGACGATAGAAAGAATGACGGCAAAAAGAAAAACCTATAAATAATTTTCTGATAAAAACCCAATTCTTTTAAATTATACGAGCATTAAATTGAACTACCCACTAAATATCTTAATGGATGGGGTCTCAGGTATTTGCTAAGACTTGTTAGCAGTTGGGTGGTGGACAATGTAATGCAATGTAACTCCACAAAGATTAAGTGCTGTTACAAAGGAGAGTTTCCTATAGCATACTCAACTCGGTATGCATTCAGTAGCCAACAGATTTCATCTCACGCAACAAAAGAGAGAGAGAAGCACAGCTGAGTCAGGAGGGCAGTTGAGGTCGTGAGCAGCATAGAAGTAGCAGCTCTGGATGGTTGGAAAGCATGTGCTTTAGTCGGCAGCAGGGTAGTAGGTGGCGTTGCGTAATAATTGTGAAAGTGAGTTCGACAATCTAAGCAGTAGTGACCAAAGGCATGCTTACTCAATTACGCTAGGAGAGATCAGAGCCAACACAAGTTGCCTTATTGCAAGCACAGACAAGGAGAGGATAAGTCACCTGATGCGCTCCGAGTCGGAAGGATGGGGCATGTGCTCGAAGGCAGCCGACACCATGTTCAGCTGGTAAGTGTTCTCCTTGGTTAGCATCTGCTGACCGAGCGGTGCAATGCCTAAGAGAGGGCTGATCCGAATGGTGGACGTCTGGTAGTGCACAGTGATCTCGGACTCCGACGGACCTAGGCGGACGGACAGTGGTACGCCTGCAGGCGGGCAAAATGCATGGGCAATGGCAGCGAAGCAAGACGCTGACGAGGCGGTGCAGGCAGCAGCAGCATACTTGGCACCGATGGTGGATGGCCGACGTCTGCTGCGGGCGACTGCGAGGGTACCAATGACAGTTGGTTGCCGGCCGTCGACGACGATGAATTAAACATGTTGGAATTCGGCAAGCTGATGGCAGCGGCTGCTTCTAGAGCTGCAGTCCGAAGCGAGTGGATGGAATCTGTGCTGCTGAGCACCTGCACACGGCCCGACCGAGGATGGTGTCAGGCCAAGCGACACTGCTGCTGTCAAAAGCAGCCGGTGGCCGAACCAGCGGCGCGAAGCAGCCAGAAGCGCGGGAGGCAGCCAGCTCCGGCTGCAAGCCCTCGGAGCGGCCGGGAGCCGGCGTCGCACCTTGGCGATGGCGGCGCTGGTGGCATGAACGAGGCCGTTCTGATAGGCTACTGCTGCCGAAGAAGCGTCGGGCAGCTTGCCGGAACCCTCGGTAGAAGGTGCCGGTGGCAATAGCGAAGCGGTGGCGCCGGGCTGCACCGTGGCAGCTAACGGAGGCAGCGGGGCCGCTGCCGGCGATGGTGCCGGCGACGGCATGGCCGAGTTGTTCACCGAGCTCGCCGATGAGCCGCCGCTGCTTGGCAACGAGCTCGGCGTCGAGCTAGGCGGCGGCACGACAGCTGCGCTTGGGGCTACACCCGCCGTGGCTGTTGCTAATGATGGTGGCAGGGCTTCTTTGTCTGCAAATGATGGTAAAAAGCTGAAAAGATTGGCACACACACACACACACACACACACACACACACACACACACACACACACACACACACAAACACGAGTCACATTTCAAGCCGGGCCGCCCTCGCTGCAAGCTGGCCCTCTGCTGGACAGGTGGCTGCCCAGTGGCAGCGACAGATGGCCACCCAGTGAGAGATCACCTTCAGCTGCTCGCACGACCAATTCAGCACTCTGATTCTTCTGCTGCATCTGCTGCTGCTGTGCAGAGCTGCTGCCACTGTTGGTGGCGGCTTGCTGGGCAGCCCTCGGGCCTTTGGCAACGCCTGCAAGAACGCCGACACAGAGCTGAACACAGCGACGGAGCAGCTGAAAATACCGGGCAGCACCAGGTGAGCCTGCACCACTGCGATCTAAGGCAGCGCAAGTGTGGCAGCTGCACTGCCATGATCGTGCTAGGTAACGCATGATGTAATACTTTATTGTCTGCAGCCAGCAAGATGATAGCTACTAAGACTCTTGCGCTGCTATTTAAATGAGGCTTTTGGATAAGCCGATCTCAATACTTTCACACCAATTTTTCACATGTCTGCGTGTGACTTGCATGCAAAAAAGCGCTCTCGCAAGGAGTGCCAACCATAAAACGCATCCGTGGTTATTTATCATCGTATGCAAGCGACATGCACGACTTGATAACGGGTTAATGTAAAGGGCAACTTAGAGGGCATGACTTAGGGCATGCAAGGAACACATACACTGAGGCACTAACTGTTGCTGCCCTTACCGGAACCTGGCACGCTCTCAGGCTGGACGGCACCCGATACTGGCCCAGCCACCGTGCTAACAGCGTTTGAGTACGAGTTGTGCTGCACAGATGGTGCCACAGTCGTTGGGGGGAGTGATGCTGCTACGGCAGCTGCAAAGCCCGACACGGTGGTGACCGGTGGTGTGAGTGGAGTCATATCACTGGTGGTGGCTGCAGCTGAGGCAGCAGAGGATGACCTGGTGGAGCTAGGTCCAGCAGGTACAGGGCCAGCATTCAATCTGAGATTGACTGAATGGTGCTGCGCCGTTGGACTGTCTGATGACAACACACTGGCAGCTGCTGCCAACGAAGGCTGCGAGGCTGCACCCGAGTTAGTAAGCTGGGCATTCTTCCAAGCTGTCTGCTGTTGCTACAAATAAAAAGGATGAACTTTTCCCTTTAGTTTAGCCGACGGCCAGTTTTGTAAAGCAATGATATATCGAATGAAGCAGAACAAATAGCTAGACTCGCACGACGTTACCACAGAATGGTTCAGGCTATCGTTACACTATAAAGGATAGAAAAAAGATTTTTCGGACCTGAACAATTAAACCCACCACTCTGGTAACGGACCATAACGTCCAAAAATGGACAAAATTGAAGCAATAAGCATCTGCGGGCACAATTTCCATCTGCAGCAAAATGACAGTAGGAGAAGACACTTAATGGATGCTCAGTAGGTCACGCCTCCGATGTAAAATATAAGAAATACCTTTTTGGCGGTAACTCGTGCTAAAACCGTGAAGGTAAATGCTGAGGTGAGGTATCTTTGATTTTTCGTCCTTTAGATTACTGAATTTATCACTAAATTTATCACACTACTAATAGCCAGCATGCAAACCAGAAAGTACTGGAGTTCCCGCAAGGTTAGACATGACTAAAACGACTATCAAGAAGCCAGTGCTTTACCAAAGAAAGGCACTGCTTGCACGGATGGCAGGCTGCACACACTTATTTTCAGCTGAGGAACATTGCCAAAATTAGGGCCAACTAAAAAGACAAGAGCAAGACTGCCCGAATAATTCATGTGTTAGTGACACCTCGCCTGGATTACTGCAATTATCTATACTCAAATCTCCCGCACTTCGTTTGCCCTTATCTGCCTGAAAAACTCAGCAGGTCGACTGGTCTGTCATCAACGGCGTAGCTGCCTTATTGTATTATTTCTGTCTGAACTTCATTTACTCCCAATCAAGTGCTGCATCGACTTTAACATCTTCCGAATGGCCTATACGTCATCTGACCACCATGCTCCTATAATGTGCTCTCTGCCACATGCTCTTCGTCCAGTCCATCTCACTTCCTCACACTAAATCGAAATCTTTTAGCGATCGGGCCTTCAGTTTGCATTCACCGAAAGTCCAGAAATAACACCCAGCTTCCAACACCACTTGCATTGACTTTGCATCATTAAAGTCTCGACTAAAGATGCACATGTTTCCCTAAGCTTTCCATTCACCTTACTGAACTAGTCTTTTATTTAATATTAGTTGCTTAATATTAGTATTAATAATATTGCTATTATTATTGCTGCTATTATTATTAATAATGATTCGGTGCAGGCTACTGACCACGGGTGCTACTAAGGAGTAATCCCGAGAGTATTTGTGCTTTTGCATGCTGTCCAAGCACGATACCATGCTTGCCACTAACTCTCGGTTACTGCTTCTTTTGCAGCCAGTCGTAAAGCGCCCGGTAGGGTCGATCACGTTTGAATTATGGTGGCAGCCAAGGACCGACCGAGCACGGTTGAGCAGCGCATGGCATTGGCATAGAAACTACTGGACAGCAAGCAAGCAATCGTGAAGCGCACCGTACAACTTACTTGTAGAGCTTCGAATCGGCCTACCACACAGTGGTAAAACCCGGGGTGGCAGCACAGGGTGCAATTTGCGGACCAACAGGCCAGGCCAGCTTACCTCTTCTGAAACCGACTTCTGCCTTTTCCGACCGTCTGGTGGATCTTTATCACGCACGGCATTGGTGCCTGGGGTACTGCTACTTGCCGAGCCGGAATGATTCGATACACTAACAGTGCTGTCAGCTGCCAAATGAATCGGGTGCGAGTTTGTGGACAATGCCTCTGCAGGGCGGTCTAAATTTTCTGCATCTTCGTCATCTTCATCGGCTGGTTTTTGTAAAAACGACTCTACAAGTACACACATTCACAAGCAATTTGGTAGGCACCAAAACTTCAACCACTTCGGGTTCGACAAGAGGTCGACGAGAACTTTCTGAATAAACAACTTTTTAATCCTACTACCTGCACTTTCTAGATCGAATTCGTCATAAATATATTCATTCTCCTCGAAATCCGGGTCCTGATTACAATCGACATAATAGTCGACGTCTTGCTGAACATTCTTCACCTACCAAGTAGAGAGAGCAGGCAGGATCTTAATGTGATACCAGAGATCAAACGACAACATGCAAATGACGAAAGAGCAGAGGCGCGCAAATCGAGAGAGAAGCGGCCAGTCGACAATGTACTCCACTGATGAATGTGGCATCATACCACCGGCTCTTTTAACCCAACTCATCCAACTGTATTTCTAATAAACTTCTAATCTTTTGGAGACGCTTACCTTCAGTTCGTGCGCCCCTAAAGCCTGCAACTCACTCCCCGATTGTCGTAACTACCATCCGGTCCATTTAAAAAGAAGCTGAAAACCCACACATTCCTCACGGCATTTTCTCCGTCCGTGTAAATTGACCTTTGCGTGCGCATACTAAGCATGTTATCGCAAACAGATTTACACAACTTCTTTCCAGCATATAAACCCAGCACTGTCTGTTCATGGGCACACCGACATCCTGAGCGCTGCTAGTGTTCTTTGCTTGCACATCGCCATGCCCACGCTTGCGAGAGAGAGAGAGAGAGAGAGAGAGAGAGAGAGAGAGAGAGAGAGAGAGAGAGAGAGAGAGAGAGAGAGAGAGCAGTTGCTGCTACCGCTCAGTCGGGCATGGGCTGGCCCTGCTAGCCACCTGCTACCTCAGCCACACGCGATGAGGACGGCGACACGGGTAGATGGGCACACAACGAGCCATTGCATAACCAAAAAAAGGAGGTGCAGAATATCACCTAAGATGTCGCTCATCGATTGGCATCAACGTGTCTCGCAGCAACCGCCTAACAGGCATCACGGGCTCTCGTAGCGTACCTGTTCCACTTCAATTGACTCGTTCGTAAGCAGCCTCAGAATGGCCTCCAGGCTTTTCACATGGTGCCCATGCCTCAGCAGCTGCATCTTCACGGCGTCAACCTTGTCATTCTTCTGTAGCAACGAATGCACAGCCTTTAGCAACAGAGAACTTCGAGACTGGGCAAAACGAACGATCAAAACTAGACAATTCACGCAGAGGCAGAAGAGCCGTTCGAAGTGGAGGTACGAAGCGGTCGAGAGTAGCTACAGGGGAGGGGCGGGCAGCTCAGGAAAACCGAGGCAGCCACTTTCTGGGGCTGCATACACAGCATAAGCGACATAACAGGCACACCACGTTCACAGAAGTAGAGCACCATCCCAAGTTTCTTAATTTTAACGGCACTCTGAACGAAACTAAGCAAAAGAAGAGCACCTGTGTCGTCTACATGCTATCGCGTGGAGAGCAATTTTAGTGAAATTATGCGTGGACACTATGACGGCACAGAAAAGATCAAAGAACGGTTATCCGATCAAAGAACGGTTATCAGTCAGTATAATGAGCTGTGTTTTGGTTTAGAAGAAAGTTCTGCTGAACACTAGTATTAATTAAATCGTGGCCCGTGTCTTAGTAAAGGCTCTTGCTAGGCACAGAAGTGGTGAGTAGGGTGGAAGGTCGGCGGTCCGGCAGAAGCTGTAGGCTGGAGCCATAACGAAACTAACAGGGAGACACGGCCTGCAAGAGTCAATGCTGGGTGAAATGCACCTTCGATATCCAGATCCAGGGACAATACCAGCTATTTACAGTAGCAATTCGCGATGTTAAATAGCTAGCAAAAACGAATGAAAATTCACAGGGTGACCAATATCCGAAATGAGAGCAAGAGAGTACAGCAAGTTCGCGTTAGTTCACCACCAACTGCCTCGCCAGGCACTGACACAGCTGCTCGGAGCTCATTGGAGAGTCTCGCCCGATTGGAGGCGGCTGCCGCCTGGCACTTTCGGGCACCTGCGGCCGGCATCGAGCCGAGACAAGAGGCAGTCCTCAAGGGTGGGGGTGGGGGGGGGGTCGGCGGCGAAGCAGCAAGCCTGCAGCCAAACCATCACCTCCCCAAACACGAGCGTTCAAAACGAAAGAGCGCCAGCTCTCTCTCTCGACAGCTGGCGCGTGCGCGGTCAGCGACAGCTCAGGCAGCGAGGGGTAACTGTAGGTCATTCGAGAGGCAGGCGGGGATGCACGGCTGCCAGGTATTGCCGGGACTCACGTCTCCCTTCTTCTTCTTGGCATTGCGAAGCACCTCGAGCTCGCTGTCGAGTTTCTCGCTCTGCAGCCCGAGCTTCTCGATGCAGTCCTGCAGCCACTGCCGCACCTCCTCGCGCTCCTTCTCCATTGGGTCCAGCCGCCGGCCGGCACCCAGGCCCTCCTTTGAGTAGGCCTTCGTCTTCGTCTCCTTCTCTACCACTTTGAAGCGCTCCATTTGCTAGCGGGAAGGAGATGCGCGTGTGCGCTCAGCCCGATGCTCCGAGCGCGAGCGACAACTGGCAGCCGGCTCTGGCGAGGAGAGCGCAAGGGGTTCCGGGCAACACTCGGCCACCGCAACAACCACCACCATCCTGCCCCAACCAGCTCAAGACGTGCGCAGAGCGACTGATAGCTTCGGGTGGCCGCAGCTCTTAGCTCGAGACCTCGAGCTCCTCCCTCTCTCAGCTACGAAAAAGAAGCTGCCGCCAGCGCTCAGGAGTTAAGACACGAGAGTCGTAATTCCCCGCCCGTCGAGCTCAAGCAGGCCGGCCTCGACATAACTGCCCGTGAAACAGCCAGCCGTCCCAGCAGTGCACACTCAAGGTGTGGTGAAGTGCTCTCGTGAGCGGGCTCTCACACAGGTTTGGGCCGCGCTTCATTCAGCCTCGTGGTCACATCAGTCGCCTTGCGTAATACTCATGCTCCGGCAGCAGCCACAGCCAATCACGTCTACATCCAACACTTACAGGATTGCAGACATCACATCAACCTTGGCTGCGGTCGCTGAGCCGAGCGCTTCGAAGTCGAGGTGATGCAGGGCACGTACCGTTTCGATGAGCTTCCTGTTTTCCAGCAGTATCTGTTTGTCTTTTATATCGCTGGAGCTGGCCCATGTTTTGATCTGCTCCCTCAGCCGCTGCAATACATAGACATATCTTTAAGTAGAAGCAGAAGAGGGTACGTGAACAGCCCTGTCCTATTGAGCGAGTAGACACAAGCTTCGTTTGTCACTTTTATGTGACACGACAAGCCATCGCCCGTAAATGCATTCGTCGAGCGTACAAGCTCTGTTACTCATAGTCGCTTGCTCATAGCTTGAGAGGCGTAAATATGTACACAGCTTGGGACAGCCAAGGTTGCCAAAAGGTCATGCAGCACGAGAGCATGAGAGCAAACGTGGTGTGTTGCATGCCGAGCAACAGTATGTAGTGCACAGATGAGCTCCCGATTGCCGAACATAAGTCGACCGATCCAGATAAGCGCACGTGAGCCCCATCATGCTGCATAGTGGCACTCACTGCAGGAAGTCTATGGGTTTACGATCCTGCCGTAACCGATGCACGTGCCTACCAAAATGATAATCGGGCCTACTTTTACTGCGACGACTAACATTTTTGAACGGTAATGCCAAAGCTTAAGCATTGCTTGCTCCATAAAACGGTGTGCTCAGCTACCTTTCCCATAGCTTGATTAACAACTTTTAAAAGGATTGGTTGCAAGACACCACTTTTTTTTTTATTGAACAGCAAAGATCATGGCAAACCAATTCAAGCAGCCACAAAAAACTACTTTTAGCCGAGAGACTGGTACACACCTTCATGGTCTCAGAGCAGGCACGGTCATCAAAGATAAAACATGCCGATTTTGCTCATTTCCGTCCAATAAACTCTTGCATTTTGCATCACGAGGAGACTATAACCCAGGACAAAAGTGGCTTGTGCTTGCGGTCAAAAGTCCCAAAATTGATGTGCTGTCAAAGCACCACCAATGTCAAACTCGCATCCACCAAACAGGACAATTGCAAGCAGGTCCGCCGAGTTTAGAACTTGACTCCAAAGTTCAGCACTTTCATTTTGCATTGACCACGGGCAAGGCGCTGGCACTCAACGATAAAATATACTAGCTGATTCAACAGCCTCTTTTGCATAGCAGCAGAAGAGCCTTTACGACTATCACCATTGCTTGCTGCGGCAATAAAGGATCGTCCACCATAGGATTTGAATCCACGACCTCAGGACCGAGGTCGTGAAAAGCAGCCGCCTTACCTAGTGTGCCATCATGGCTCACCAATCAAGGTTGTCGGCTCGAGTCATGCAGCAGGCAAATCTTTTTTTTGGCTGGTGCAAGTGGTAGCCACCAATGGCTCTTTTCCACACATACAAAGCTATTGAATCAACCGACCTTACATTCTACTTTACACTTGCTACTGCTCTTGAATTATTTGCAATCTTGTGGGCGGTCTACCATTATCTTCAGGGATTTACTTGCCTTAAAAACCTCGACCGGTTCAAGAGTATGCATGAGAGAAACAGGTAATTCTCTATGCATGCCGAAATCTGTTTAATCTGTCCTACACAAACCAAGTTTTTGCAGCAGTGCATGTATGCTTTCTTGGATTCAAGTGGACTCATTTCACCCCCATCTCATTCCAAATAGCATGTGAGAGCAGATACACCCGGTCCATTCAAGTCTGCCAAGAATTGGGGCATACATGCTAGCTAGCCAAGCTATGCTAGCACTAAAAGCGTTTGTTTGACCCAGTGGTTAAGGAGCTCGGCCCGGCCAGGGACAAGGCAAAGTATTTGATGGCCGAGGTCGTGGGCTCGAGCCCAGTGGCATATGTGAAGCACCTGAATAGATATTGTGATTCACAGCTACAGCCCACAACGATACACGATACACCCAGGATGGCTGCCTGAATAACAAAGCTAGAGCACTTTGAACACATCCTTGCAAATGCTAAAAAAGAACGACTAATAGGTGCCTACACGTTCTGATTCCGTGCAAGTCTGTCAGTAGCTTAAGCCAGTGTTACGCTGGAGTTTCATAAAGCACACGAAAAGCTTAAGTAGCCTTCGGTATGGATACGATAGCAAATAAACTGTGATTAAGCATAGTTGAGTCATAGACTAGGAGCACATGGCACAGCAGCGCATGCCGGCTGAAGTTGAAATTGACAGTCGTCTGAGAGAGAGAGAGAGAGAGAGAGAGAGAGAGAGAGAGAGAGAGAGAGAGAGAGAGAGAGAGAGAGAGAGAGAGAGAGAGAGAGAGAGAGAGAGAGAGAGAGAGAGAGAGAGAGAGAGAGAGAGGGAGAGGAGAGAGAGAGAGAGAGAGAGAGAGAGAGAGAGAGGGAGAGAAAGAGAGAGAGAGAGAGGGAGAGAAAGGGAGAGAAAGGGAGAGAGGGAGAAAGAGAGAATCTTGCTGCGAAAGTAAAAAGTTAAGGTCAGCTGATTCAACAGCCTCATTTACATCGTGCCAGATGAGCCTAAGTGGTCATCCCCCTATTTGAGTTGGCAATAGAATTGCAGGGTGAATGAGTTCCATAGTCTAGGAACCCAGAGCCAACAGTCTTTAACTGCTAGCAGGGCACAGCTAATTTATTGTCCTTAGAGGACCACTATAGGACCATTGCTGTCCATCAAGAGTACACGGGAGGCTGAAACTAGTGAAGTACTTCAGCTAGGTATGAAACAGCCTAGCTATACGGTCGGCCAGAGTAAGAATTTTGCCCAAATCCGTTTTCTTAATATTAAAACTAGAGCTTTTTCAGCTACTTTAACACAGAAGAATGACTAAAAATCTTGTGAACTTTGGCCACTTGCCCCGACCCAGGTCTGACCGATGTCTTGGGCTCGAGCTCGTGGAAATTGTGAAGTGCCTGAATAGAGATTAAGTTCTCTTAGGGCACTATACAAATGACTATATATCACCCAGCGGACATATCTATAAGCAACTGCAGATGCTTAATGGCTTCATTGTGCAGCACTGCCAATAACTAATTATAGTAATCTAGCCTAGACAGAACCAAACAACTAGCACGATTTTAAACAGCTACCAAGGTCAAGAAATCTGAATCCCGGAAAGAGATTGAAAGGATTAACTACCCACTGAGGTGGTTTATTGACTACATTTTGATTTTAAAAAGTCAAGCAGTCATCAAAGCAGATGTCCAAAATTTTCTCCTCAGGTACTGCACATATATAGATAGAACAGCAACAGATCGAGAACAGATCCTCACTGAACTCCACAGGTTACGGGTCTTCTGGATGTGACCCGATCGATCTGGACACGGTCGGATGGTTGCAATTCAAACCCTTTCAGAGTCAGGCCGATCGTTGTTCTAAATCACTCAAGCATGATCTTGTGATCTAGTGTTAATAGCTGCTGCCAGGTCGAGCAAGACCAAGGAAGTAATATTACTGCCATCACTGCTACCTAAGATGCAGTTGCCTAAGAGAGAAAAGTGGTTCAAGATGAATGGTGTTGCTTAATCCCGACTAAATATTTCCTGAGAAATCATTCTTCTCGATGTGCTCCACAACCTTTTAAGTGACAATTTTGTATAGCACCTTGGACAAAAAAGGAGACAAAGAAAACCAGACACATGCTTACTGAGACATGCGACCACGTCTTGTTTCATGTGGTCCATTTAAAATATGATGAGGTCGGTATATAATCAGTCCCAGAAACTGGTAAGTTTGTCTCAGGAAAGTATGCCCCTCTTTCACCGAGTAAACAGGGCTGATCGTGCGCAGAAGCACACACGTTGAGATTAGCGGCTGCAGTTCCATCCACTTTGCAGCCAGTCGGCCAATTTGCCAAAGACCCTTTGCAGTTCGACAGTCTAACGAACGAATACTGAAGCAATCCTAGCTTCAGCCGAGTGCAAGAGGGATCCTAGCTTCAGCCGAGTGCAAGAGGGTGAGCTAGCTTAGGGTTTCCTACGGCAAGAATGTCTTAGAGATGCTATCAACTGCATCTATAACCCGTTCAAGTAAATCAAACCCATAATAAATTAAAGAACATCACGCTGCTCTCAAGCTAAGCTAAATGCAGTTCTGACTAGCCTGCAATCAGCAGCACAGGCAAGCACAAACGTGCATGTTGCCGCCCTGGTTTGGCCTCAAGGGTAAGTCGCTTGCCTGTAACGACTAAGGTCGTTGTCTCAAGCCCTGTAAGCATATGTGCAGCGCCGGGATATAAATTAAGTTTTCTTAAGTCGCTCTACAAATGAATTATATTATTATTTTGCTTAGGCGTATGCACAAAGATCCAGCGTTCTGCCAATGTTCACTTACAAGTTGACGGGCTTAATGGAATCAAAAGCTTTTTACATCCATAAGAGAAAAAACTACCCAGAGTTACATTCTGACACGCTAGGCATAGCATGAGGCTCCATGACTAAAGAAACAGCAGCCTGCTCATTTAAGCGGTTCTTGCCAACTATTTCTGCCCGAATTTGAGATCGCCATTGAGTGCCCTGGCAAGAGGCAAGACAACTTACCACCTGGATTGCTGGTGGCTGTCACTGCCACCTACCCAGAAACAGTGCTCCCTAAGTGAGAGGCTCCCCCAGGTTTGCGTGGTTGGTAGTTTTTATTTAAATAGCTACGATTTGCCTGCAAACTGCCACTCACTATATCCCCTGACGAGGGCTGTTTATATCTATCTACAAGATTTTCATTGTATCAATCAATTCCCACAGAGTATGAAACAAGCATAGTCACATAATGATATCGGCCAATCTTTCTCTTCACACTAGTGGCTACTCTAGACAAAAGTTTCTGTTTATTCATGCATGGCTCAGCAGCATGGCTTATAGTTGGGCACTCTAATGAGTAGTCAGTTGCGGCACATAATTTAAACCATAGCTGAGCACGATGGTGGCAAAATTGTAGGGCACTAGCCCCCCAACGCTGTAACTGTGCTTCATACAGCATACTAGCATGGGCACAACTTCGGCAGCCCCAACAATTTTACCTCAACAAGGAGTGCACCATTCACAAAATAAAATAGCACAGTATGCAATTGCGTTCCAGGCATTGCCCATACGAAACCGTGTCCCCACCAAGGAGCAGTTTTCAGCTAACCCCTATATGCAGCGCTAGACATTGCTGACAGGCTGCAAGAAGTGGAAAACAGGTTGCACTACAAAGGCAAGGGCTTCTTCCAGATGAAGCCATTCAACTTAGGAAGAAGAGTACAACCTACTAAGTAACATCACGAAAGCAAACTGAGACTAATTCCACGCCAAGCACAGACCAGACGTAACGTGGGGAGTTTTGTTCTTGCGAACGTCACCGTCAAGCAGATACAGGCAAGGAGCCGGTGTGGGAATGGCAACCACAGTGAAAGAAGCAAAACGCTAAGCTTAGATCGCCGGCTATAGATTACGGGGCACTAGATTGAAATGGAATCCGTCAAGCCTGTCCTGTACCTGAAGCTTCTTGATTTCCTTCTTCAAGTCGGCCTCGTACTTTTCTTTTTGGTTGAGGTTGTTTGCACTTTGCACTTTCTGCCAGATGTCCTCGAAAGCGTCCACTCCTTCCTGAACTTTCTTCAGACATCGGTCGACTTCAGCTAACAAGTAATGCAACAAGAACTAGCTGGCGGCCGAACCAGGTCGCTACACAAACAATACGGTTGGGCATTCAGGGCGGTCTAAGGAGTCAGCGCATACATCGACAAGCGGTAGCTTGGGCGACTCGGCTTGACAAATAACGTCTGCGGAGAGGAGAGATGGGCTAGCACATCGCTGACATGTCCCTCGCAAAGTGCAGCTCTCAGTGGCGCGCACAGACGCAAGAGCATTGGCTGGTCTGTCTAGCAGCCACTAGCGACAAAAGACTTACAGAAGAGTACAGCATGCCCACCTTCCCGAGTCTGAGGGGAAGACCGGTGCACAGCGTGCGCCTTTCTTTTACTGTGGTCTCGCTACCTTTAGCGAAGCTATTTGTGAAGCTCGCTGCTGGACAGACCGCAAGACGAACTGCTAAACGCTGCTTTAGCGCCCAATCTAAGCAAGCTGCTGACTGTATCCGTGTACCAACTATAAAGACGCCATACGAAGCTTGTGCTACGACAGCCACGGATGGGGCTGCTGCGACAAAGGAACAGAACGTGAACGTCGAAGAGTTCACGCTCACTCCGTCGCAGCCATGTTAGCGTTGGGTATTCATAGAGCCGCAGGCGGCTACTACGTGTCCTGATGTAACAATGAACACTGAAGCAGAGCTGCACACGGGTGGGACCCAAGCACGGTGCGATAAGGTCAGACGCGCGCACTAAGAATCCCAACCGAAAGCATTCTGCTGACTTGGCAATCGCATGCGCCACAAGTCGTTCGCTGGTGAGAGGTGAAAGTATTGAGTGAAATTAACCGCCCCAGAACGCAGCGCCGGGTCATTGAAAACGGCGTCTGGAAGTCAATCGTGGCCACCTTAAAGCATGCGAAAGTTACAATTTCGCGAAGCCTATTAATCTGCATGACATCCTAAGCACACGTCAACAGCCACCGAAGCAGAGAATAAACTAACTTATGGGCGAACGTGCCACTGGGTGCGTTGCGTACACAAACCTTGAAGCTTTCTCCTATCAGCCATTGCTACGTTTTTTTCAAAGAGAAAATCCTCAGCATTATATCCCTTGTCCCTATGGGTCCCAGCGGTGACAGCAAAAACCGCACGCCACCCGAATATTATTAACACTTTCCCAGTATTCCAACCCAGTATCTTGTCAAGATGGCTGCTCATGTAGCACTATTTTGTTTATGGTGAATTCATGCGCCCTGGAAATCCAAGGCGGAAGACCGGAGCAGGTCAAGGTTAGCCGTGGTACTTCTTTCGTTCAAAAAACCCTCCGTTTCGGTGGGAGCAAGAATAGTAATCATCGGTGGGAAGGATAAGTGCACGCAGCGTGGTCAGTGGTTTTTGAAAAACCGCGAGGGACTGCATTTAACCGACTGCAGGTGGCGGCTCCTAGCGTGGACCGGCGCACACCGGCGCCACACCAGAGGTGAGCGTCGGAGCGGGCGTCGTGCGCTTCTCGGGCTTCACGGGCGATCATTTCGAACTTGGCGGCCGGCTATCTCATTGCACTTCGGAGTTTGTCTCGTTAGCTATCTCCTCAAGTTCGCTTCCAGCTAGGCGCGTGTGCGACGATATGCGTCGAGAGGCCGTGACCGTGCGCGTTCGGGCTCGGCGTTACGCCGATCGGTGTCCGGTCCGACGGGGCGTCGAACTCGTGCACAGCTTCGCGGAGTTGACAGCCTGCAGGCTGTTAACGTTGGACTTGCACTGCCGATTGGGGGCTCGTGTGTAATGGATTCGATGCGCAACGACTTTGAGTTTGTGAGAGCGCCACGAGTAATCCCGTCGTCCAAGTGCTGCTATACTTATGTTGCGGAATAACAAGCAGCTGCTAAGCATTTATAAACTATTTGGCTAGCGTGCACTCCGTCTATACGTGTTTCGAGGAGACGCGCGAAGCGAACTGGGAGCTTGTAAGCTGTTCTAAGGCAGATCATAAATATAAATAATGTAATGTAATGTATCTCCGTCTGTAACTGCACAGAGCCACAAAGACTAAGTGGGTGTTACGCAGGAGTGTTTCCTATAGCGCACTCAAGGCCATAGTGCCTTTCGGTACGCATTTGATAGCCAACAGACATGTGACGTGACTGCACATGTGTGTACGTGATTATTGCCTGCAAATTTGGTGGCTTACTTCAGTTAAATCATCGAGCCTCTTTGTTATTAAATACTAAAGTGTAATGTGATCCAAAAAATTATCAAATCGTGTGAATCAATTCTGTGAACTTACTGATTAAGTTCTGGGACTGGGTCACGCTCTGTGACATGTTTCTAGACATGCCCTGTTGTTATCAAATGTGATCCCAGGATCTGATTGAATCAATATGTGAGGTTTCGTCAGTGCAAATATATCGCTATGACTTAAAAAAACTGTGCCGATGCTTGTATATTACGGTACTTTATCTGCCAATACTTGGTTTCTATATCGATAGTGGACTTAGACTCGAATCGTTTAGCCATACCTCATACGAACCTCAAAACCGCTGGAGACCGTGCTTTTAGTTCCTATGCTCCCAAAGCCTGGAAATCATTACCGACCCATATAACATCGTCCCCTGTCATGACATTTAAAAAGAAGCTTAAAATGCACCTGTTGATTACAACATTTTGTGGGTCTTTGCGATTCGTCGTTTGCATGCATTTACCTGCTTAAACTGTGCCTTCTGCTTTAGGATGTTACCACCAATCACTTGGTACCGTTTTCTAAACAGCATCTGTAAAGTGCCTAGAAAGAGATTCATTTCTTTGAGAGTTCTGTACAAATGTATTATTATTATTATCTCACGCAACAAAGAGAAAGTGAGAAGCATAGCTGAGTCAGAAGGGCAGTTGAGGTAGTGAACAGTGTGGAAGCAGCTCAGAATGGCTGGAAAGGATGTGCCACAGTCGGCAGCAGGAAAGTAGATGTCGTTGCATACAAATTGTGGAAGTGACTCCACAATCTAGGACCTCTAAAGCAAAAGCTTCTGTCGCCAATGGTCTCTTAAGCGAAGGAATCGAACAGTTAGTTTCTTATCCACAGAGGATCAGCAATAGAATGAAGTAGCTATTCTCCTTGAGGAGAGCAGCGTTGAGGAGAAAGTGTTGCCTAGTAATTGTTGCAGTCGATTGGAAGCAGCATGTGACAGGTCCTGTTTCACGACTTGAAGGGTTCTTTTGGAAGACATTAGGCAGAACTGTTACTAGTTAAGATAGGATGTCATCGCCTGCAATATGTGCAGCCTTGTAGGAAGGACCGTGGGGGCGAGAGCGCAGCAGCCTCGAGCAGCTCTGTCACGCCTCTGGCAGAAGTGCAAAAGGCTCACTGTGAGCTTACAACAGTTAATGATCGGCCAATCTCACTATGCGATACGTTATGGCCAAGTCACAAGTCTCAAGTAATTTGGCTGTGCAATTAAATATCTCGCAGCTCACGTGCCTGGTCATCGAAGCCATTCCCTAATCAGCTTCTAGGTTCACATTCCGAGGCCAAGCTTGAAGGTCATAATTGTGAGACATTGCAGCGAGTTAGTCGTTGCAAAGCAATGCTAATCATAAACGTTTGGCATTTTCAAGGATTGATAGGGCAGGTGGGAGTGAGTGCTCCTGCAGTGATCCGGTATTGCAGCTGGCTCTACCGGCACATTGTTCTACCTTGTAAAAAAATAAACTGTTTCTTTTTGCACATCCATTCAGGCTGGGGTCTTGACTCTGAACAGTCGGTTTTAACGTCTGCCACCGAATTATTCGATAGCTAATCGCTGGCCCTTGTACATTATGGAAAGGCCTATTCGGAGGTGATTGGTCTATCGAATGTTTCATCCGAAAAGACTAATATTCGTCCACATGTTATGTTTTGTCGGCTGTTCACTTATTGTGCTGTCACCTCTTCCACTGAACACTGCTGCTGCCCCTCGTGGATTTCGGACGTTGTCTCTTGTTCTCAACGAAAATATTGCAGTGAAATTCTTATCTCGCCCGAAAGGCTGCCGTGGCATGGGGCTTGGGTTTTTCAAACAGAGGCTGACCTGCTGCACCAGTTTCTGCCTCCTCATACTCGCAATTCCGGTATAGACAATAACTACCTGTTTCTGTGCTTTGCTTACATACCGTTGATGAGAGTAGCTTTTGCTCTTTAGGTTTTAGGCTGTGGAACTTACTTTCATAATTCTTTTGCAGGGACATCTCCTCTCCTGCTTCTGACTGGCTGTCACTGTTTGCTGCTTCACTCTTGGTTCTCGAATCTAGCTTTCACGATAGCGCCAGGCGTGCGGTTTCATGACCCGCCTGTCAAAATTTTACTTCCTGATGTTCTTCGGCACTGTTTTAAGTTCATAGAACTAATAATTGTCAAATGCTAGTCAGTGGGTTAGGAGGTTGGCTGGGTCTGTAAGAATTTCGAGCATGCTTCAGCAGCTGATTGGAGCCTGACCAATTGAATGTCTGCTAAGGAGCTGAGGGTGTTCTCTGCGCATCCTCGACCTTGTTTTTCATCTAAGCCTCGAAAAGCTGCCAAGTTCGCGTGGAAATACGTGTTGTCAATTTTACTTTCCTTTTTTCTTCCACTTAATGTCGAATCCAGAGAGTGCTGAGTGATGACAAGCCTATGCAGTCGTTTCGCTCGTGCTGTGTAGCACCTTGTTTCTGAGCTGTGGCATACTTGCAGAATGCAGACTCACTTTGGTTAGCTCATAAATCGTGATAAATATGCCAATGCAGTGGGTATCCACTCACAAGAAGGGCCAGTTGTGCCCTCTCAACCAAGTGTGTTAATGTTGCATGGCCAAAGGGTTGCTGGTTGAAGGAGGCGTGTCTATGGAAAGATCTCTCGCTGTAGATGAAATCAGTTGGTGGGGTATGGCAAAGGCGTCATGCTTGGGCAGAAATGCTTGGGCTACTTGGAGGCCATTGGGTATAGTTTTATTTTTGAACCGAGTTTCGAAATCCTCGAGGCCTTACACAAATAAATCAAATTTGGACCCTGGAGTCAAAGCAGTCATCTCTCTCTCCCCCTCTTTCTCTTTCTCTCCCATCTACCCGATGACGTGCATCTGCTAGTAGATGCTCTTTTGCATTGGACACCCTTGATTGAACCACTCATGCAGCTCATATCGGGGAAGGGACATTTGCTGCAGCATTTGCTTGCTACAAATGAGCCCCCCTTTGGCTGCCATCTTGCAACTGGACGATCAGAAATCGGTGTCTTGGAATATATACTAAACTATTACATCCAAATCTTTAGCACCGTAGCAGCGTATGACCATTATCAATGTAAGACCAAGGTTGTGTGGTATTTGAATGAATTCTGTCGGTAACCTCTGGATGCCAGAAGTTAGCTCTTTCGAAGTTCCCATCTGTGGCTAGAATTCGCTGGCACTGAGTTGTTGAATCTTTTACTAATACTCTCTAGAATTATTGCAGTCGCTTGCACTAGGCAAAAAGCAGTGGGAACCGGAGTTAATTATTACCCTATTAGGTCACCAGCTGGCACTAGCGCTGGCACAGCGGCATCGGCTCCCCCACTCGGTTTTTATCTTGATTGTCCTGTCGAGTGCTCGTTGTTGTGTTGTGCCTCAGTGCGCGATGAGGGGGATGGTACACGTGACTTTCTCCGCTGCTCAGAGCGTCGGACGCTGGCAGTCGACGAGAGATGGCACGGAAGCACCCGGATGACTTCGACCTCAGCCTGACCGGCTCGCAGATCGGCTCGGCTCGATCGTCCAAGTCGCAAGTCGCAAAGCGGCCAAGCTCTGTGACGTCCGCGGACGGTCATTACCAGCGAACTAGTGGCAGAGGCCACGATCAGTACCATCCGTCCAGAGAGTCCGCCGATGGCCGACCTCATGGTAGCGATATCAGGCAAACGCATAAGGGTGAGCAGGCACTGCGTCGTGCCGGCTAGGCATTCTTTCTCGATGACATTCTATTGCAGGCATAATTTTTCATCAAAGGAGCCTGACTGTAATGAAATATGGATTGCTAAAGCATTGTAGTAGCCGATGATTCGCCGAGATGCTGAAATGCTGAAAAGGAGTAATATTGTCACCTATGCATGTTTTGCAAATTTTAACCTTAATTTGTATTAGTCCAATCGCCTGCCATTGCTGGTGTGAGCTCCTTTCGTGGATAGTGATATATGCAACCTCAGATGCTCGATGATGTTGAGAATATTTACATCAGGGACATGAATTTCATTATTCGCGAACCTTTTTATTAAAAAGATTCACTGGCTGGCGTATTGCTGTTCTTTTCACTTCCAGCTATTTGTTCATTACGAGTAGTGCGCTGGCATGTTTAGTCAGCACCCGTTGTTATGTAGAGAGCTCTTCGAAAGAGACGTCATCTCATTCGTGGGCAAAGCGGGATCAAGTCACTTAGTGGGCACACCTTGACATTGCAAGACACAGTACCCCATTGGGTCAGACCATAGAGTTCCTAAGTCTGTTGAACCCCCTCTCCCTATGCCTGTGATCCCGTGCAACATTATCGACTTGATTCGAGTATGCTGATTAACTTGTTGGATCGAGGATTATATAGTGTAACTTGGCTGAAATCGTTAAACTGCCCGACAATTAAAGACGCAAACGCGACTGGTTTCTCTTTCTTTCATACCCCTAGGTCAATCAACACTGAATGTGGAGTTGCTATTATCACGTGCTCGAACTTCGACTTCATGCCATTTGCAGTACCCTCGAAGCAGTCTTTCGAATCGATTGTCTTGATTTCACCCGACAACTAGCTACTGATGGTGGCAGTAGTCTATCGCGACCAGATACCAGGCCCTCCTTTATCTCAGATTTCTCTGATCTCATTTCGATTCTGTGTGCAGGAAATCAATCTTTCGTCATTATGGGTGATATCGACATTCATTTTGACAACCTATCTGACGCCTTCAGCACTGAATTTCGTGCACTGACTGACTCATTTTCTCTTGTGGCTCATGTGCATGGCCCTACCCACATCAAGGGTAACACACTCGACCAGATTTTCTCATACAACTGTACTTTGTCATCACCAATCATTATCAAATCCTGCTTATATGACCACATGCAGATCTCATTCAGTCAACAATGTGTGCCCTTCTCATCTAAAATCGCATGTGAATCGTGAAACCATGACATCGATGCGGTCCGTGCGATAATATCTGCTTTGCCTCTGCTGCTCAGTCCTTTTGACCTGTCATCATTGGTAGATAGCTAAAACACGACACTAGCTGACATGGTCGACGAATTTGCACCTCTGACTTAGCTCACTGTGCGCCCTTGCCCAGACGGCCTATGGATTTACTTACCACAGACATTAAACTAGCTAGGTCTACTAAGCGTGAGCTTGAAAAAGCATACAAAAGATCGGCATGGCATCATACATCAGCAGTCATGTGAGGACAACTGTACCAATCGATCCTAGAACAGGTCAAGTCTAGCTTCTATAAAACATTGTTGAATCACAGATGCACAATCCAAAAATGCTGATGTCGACCGTCAGCCATCTCCATAACCGCTCCCAGTTTAGCTCTTTACCTAGTGATCCCTGTGATGATCTAGGTGATCACTTCTCTAGCTTTTTTGTCAACAAACAGGCAAGATCAGGGAGTCCATCCCTAAGATGGCATCACCCCCCCCCCTGGAATCCTCTCCATCAATTCCATGCAGCACCTCAATGTCTACATTTAAGCAGGTCACTAGTGACCTCGTCTTGAAGTTCATATCCCAATCAAAGAAGACAACTAGTCTTCTGGACCCTATTCCCACTGTCCTGCTTCTACGATGCATAGATCTGCTGCTGCCATGCATAACTAACATCATAAATATGTCATTAGCCTCAGGTCATGTCCCAGCACTTTCAAAAATGCTGCTGTGAGGCCACTACTCAAGAAAGCAACACTAGACCAAGAGAACTCGAGCAACTTCCGCCTGGTCTTCCTTCTACCGTTTTTATCAAAGACACTTGAACGAGTAGTGGCAGACTAGCTGAACTCTTATATTGAAACATCAAATCTTGCTCGTAAGTTCCAGTCTGGCTTGAGATCTAGTCACTCCATAGAGTCAGCATTGCTTCGGGTGTATGACCTACTTAGAAATACAGACTTTGGTTGAGTATCACTCCTTGGTTTCCTCGATCTTTCGGCAGCTTTTGATACTATCGATCACCAAGTTCTTCTCGAGCGCCTCTCATCTCGCCTGGGCATCACTGGCACTGCATTGCAATGGTTCAGGTCCTGTCTCAGTATGAGACTCCAGAGTATTGATGTGAATGGACAAAGATCATCTGATGAACCTCTGAAATATGGGGTACCTCAGGGCTCTGTGCTTAGTCCTGTTCTTTTCACGGTTGATATTCTTCCTCTTACCGAAATGATTGCCAAGCTCAATCTAGGCATTCACTTTTATGTAGATGACACTCAGTTGTACCTTTGCTTTGATCCCTCCCAGCCCTCGAGCACACTGAATTCTCTCAACTCCCTTGCAGCATGTATTGATGACATCTGCACATGGATGGCATCAAACTTTCTTAAATTGAATGATGATTAACCAACTTACCTTATTACAACATGTAGTGGGTCCTTGTGATTCGTCTTATATGTGCTTATGTGTACTGATGCTGTGCATGCTGCCACTGACCATACTTGCATGCTAACAGTGTGCATGTCACCCCTAACCATGTTATTCTTGGTGTTTAGTGAGCATGCTACCACTAACCATTCGACCTAGCTTCCTTTGCAGCAAATATAAAGTGACTAGAAAGAGATTGAGTTCTCTGAGTGCATTATTTCAAATGTAGCACTTATTGTTATTATAGGATTGAAAATTTGCTGTAGATGACAGACGATGGTGGCACTATGCTAGTGGGCTAGAGCTATAGAGGTCGCTAAAGAGGTCAGGCTGCAGATTTGGCCACGTTTCAAGTCCTGTCGGTTTCTTACTTAGCTGGGCATAGTTTGATGCTTTTACTTCCTTTTTGGAGTCCCCATTTTGCCTTGGCTCTGTTCTAATACAGCTGAAAAACTTGGATCCTTTGAAATGAGCAGGGTGGGCTTTTTAACTCGACGTTACTACTCCTCAAGATGATCCTTTAATGGTTGCAGAGATACCTCTGGCTTTGGTTTTCATGGGTACTGTCTGACTTTGAAACTGTAACACTAATTTTGAAGTTTAATTGATTTAACAGCCTTATTTATGTAGCTGAAAACCCTTAATGGCTGTCACCGGCACTTACAATGGGCAATACAGGATTGCCCACTGCAGGACTCGAATTCACGACCCGGGTCGTCAAGTGGGAGCACTTTACCCCTGGGCTAAGGCTAATTAATTGCTTAAATCCGCTAACTTCAGTGCACTGCCTGGCAAGTAGGTGGTAGGTGGCCATCAATATTGAGCTGGTTACTGCTCGAAGGTTTTCTGCCCTTGCAAAAATAAGACGTGATTTTTAATTCAGCCGTTTGTCTTTGCAACTCCGTGTGCAGGTAGGCTATCCATTGCTGTTTGTGCTTAACGGTCCTTTTCTGGTCACAGGTGCGGCCAGCTCGGGCCTGGCGGCCGTGGCTGACCGAAGCAGTCAACTGGCAGGTGCTGCCTTGGTTCTGCCACTAGATCTGGGCACAGGCGATTCCTCAGCAAGACCCAGCAGCAATCGTAACCTGAGGTGGCTGACGATTTGTGCCAGCAGCACTTGAGTGCCTAAGCTTAATTTGGGGCAAGCCTCTCGCCCAACTCTGCACCGGTTTTCTGCACTGCTGCTACTGCTGCTGTGGCGACGATGCAGAAGATGACGGGACTGAATGCGAATTTTTGCAGTGCCGAGTTCCTGGCGTTCTTCGATGAAACTGCTGGTGGCTCAAAACCAAAGATCAAGGACAAGAACGAGGTGCGTGCAGGAGGCTGCATGCTCGGAACAGCAGCAGCAGCGCAGCAATGGGGCCAGTGGAGTGACTGCCGCCCTGGCTCGGCCCTTCACTCTGCTGTTGCTGTGACCTGCTGCTGCTTTGGCCCGGCTTGGGGGGCACTGTGCCACTTCCGTGTGCATGAATGTAGAACACCCACACACACACACACACACACACACACACACACACACACACACACACACACACACACACACACACACACACACACACGAACACACAGAGACACAAGTGTGCATTCCTATTGACCTGTGGATGAGCAGCACGTGTATATTCGACCTATATAATTTTGAATGTACATACGTCTCATAAACAGAAATCACTAACGACTTGCTAGCCTGCACTTACTAATAAGAAGAGAGCTCGCACGAATGTAAAGCCTACATCAAATTGTATTTCTTACTTAAAAGAAATTAAATCCCATTTAAACAAGACCAAGTGTGAGTAGATAATTACCTTTAATAGCAAAGGATCCGTAACAAATGAGACCAAACCACATACAATATAGTGTAACTATTACATACGACAACTTAGAATAACTATAGCAGACAACACCGAGATATAAACAATAGAGGAATCACCTCACAGTTGCACTCCGAGAGTCGACGAAAGCATGACGTTTGTCACGAGCTAGGTCAGCAGACACTCAGGCCCGACTTCTAATGCAAAGTTGAGAAGTTACCCCAATTTTCCACGGGTATAGGCTAGTATGGGTGTAGGCTAGTGTGTGTGTGTGTGTGTGTGTGTGTGTGTGTGTCACAAGTTTTGGCACATCCAACCCTAACCATGGCCACCTGGTTGACTATTGCTGCAGGCAGCTTAGAAATCTATCCGGAGTGCCTAAGCGAGTGAAATTGATGCCAAAATGAACTCACCAGCCCAACACGTGGTTTATTTAGCATGTCAACCACAGCAAGGGCGGTAGACGCACTAAAGCTAGTAGGATGTAGCCTCCTCCTCGATTAGTGATCACCCCAACTATTCGGACTGGCATGAACTCAACGAGTTGTATGCTGAGAAGATAGGTCCAACAATCGAATGGTTGTTTAGAGTACCTTTCAAAAGACAAACATGCTAGAAATGAGATTTGGAGTTTTGAAGATTTCCATCTACAAGGAAAGCATTGAAAAACCTATTAGGCAAACCATACTAGGCTACTGCAGCTGGCTATGAATATGGCTGCAAGGCTAGTCTTCAAGTCCCAGAGGTTTGAGCATGTGTCTCTTTTGCTAAAAGAACTAGGATGGCTGGCGGTTAATCAACGGATCAAAGGATACAGAGCAAAGTTCTTATGCTGACCCACAAGGCCCGCCACGGCTTGGTTCCTTCATACCTGGCTGAACTGCTGCACCAGTTTCAGCCTTTTCGTGCCCTCAGGTCCTGTATGGACAATAAATTAGCTGTTCCATTCCTCCGCTTAAAGACCGTTGGTGACAGAAGCTTTAGCGCTGCAGGTCCTAGACTGTGGAACTCGCTTCCAAAATTCTTACACAACGACAACTACCCTCCTGCTGCCGACTATCGCCCATCCTTTCCAGCAGTCCTGAGCTGCTACTTCCATGCTAATCATAACCTCAACTGCTCTCCTGACTGTGCTATCTTCCCAATTTCTCTTTGTTGCGAGAGACGAAGTCTGTTGGCTACCGAATGCACACCGTGAGTGCTCTATACAAAACTCCTTCGTAACACCCACATAGTCTTTATGGCTTTGTGGAGTTACAGACGGAGGTACATTACATTACATTATGTCTAACCCGGAAGTAAACAGGAAGAAAATATCTACAAGTAATAAATTTACCGATCTCTGCATTATATATATATATATATATATA